>JASDQU010242194.1:26032-38832 GCA_032191745.1 Picea mariana
TAAGGAAAGCATCATGTTCTATTCTATTTTGTTCTAGATCCAGGTGGATCTAGGGAGATCAGTTAGTGTCTGCACCTACCGATTAGTCCGATAACAACTTTTCCTCCTTAACCACTTCCAATTGATGGTTTGTTACAATGTTGGCATAGAAATTCTATCGTCTTTACACCAGGACACAATCACTCATATCTCAGATCAAATCCAGGAGTGGCATAGATGGAAGAGGTTGATTAAGACCTCCATACCCCTAGACTTTATTTTAGAGTGGTTCCTTAAGTCCTTGGAGCCTCCTATCTTGAAGAATGTTGCTACATCTAGGGTTACATCTGAGGAAGAAGTGATCTTCAAAGCCCAACAGTTAGATCTTATATATGCTCAGTCTGGGATGTTATACCACATTCTTCTAGACACACCGAGGTCAACCTACGAACCTAGACAAAATCCTGTACCTCATGTCGATGGAATTGTAGGCTCCACCAATGTGAAATCCACAAACTCAATGAGAATCCATTTGAAGCAGTTGTCTCTAAACTAGTCTACAGGAGGGATAGCTTCGTCTATGTCTTCCAATCCCACTCAGTTGACGAATGTACATTATGTGCAGTCATCAATCAGACCAAATGGTAACCAACAACCAGGCGGGAATGAAAGGAAAGGACGTAATAATAATCATAAGGGTGGGAAGAATAAACCCAAGGACAATGGTAATAATGAGAAGCCAAGTAATAATGTTGGTGAGGGAAAGAAAGAAAGGCGTAAGGTGAAATTTCTCTATAATGTTTCTACAAACGATCACCTTACTCATTTATGCCCCAAATTTGTGGAAGCTATGAGGCTCTTATCTCTACCTCCCGTCGTGCTGACGAATCCTTTCCCACATAACCAACACTAGGCCTCGACCTCCTCAAATGTTGGAAATGCGGCTGGTGGGAGTCACAACCCGCTGTCACAATACAGTGACCACTTGTGTATCAATATGGTCGATTATAAGGTTCATGTAGCCACTTGATATTGTGATTATATTTCTTCACAGGCTATACCTGGTCTAGAATATTCTCCTCCTCCTCCGGAGATGACTTTACAAATCAAAAAACCAGAGCCACTGCCTCATATTCCGAAAGGAGTAATCAAGCGCTCTACCTACAATCCAAATGGTAGAGACGCCCAAAATTACTTTATTCTTGACGATCTGGGTCAAACCCCTTCTATGATGTTGGCTCTGGAGGTACTCTAGACATATCCTTCACAGAGGAATTCCTTACTATTTGCGTTAGGAGCTCTAGACCCTAGTGGCTCGAAATTTATCAAGTTTGATGTCATAAATGTGAATCCTTGCTTGCCTTACCATGTGGAATTCCAAATCCACGTGGGGTAATCAAAGTATACCATGAAACATTTAGTTTTTGATGAAGGAACTACTACATGTGTGATGTCCTTGATCTGTTGGAAATCTCTCGGATCTCCGACTCTTTCTCAATCGTCAACCATGTTGACTTCTTTTGACGATCGTTCCTTCTGCCCTCATGATATTCTTCCTGCCTTTCTAGTCCAGTTAGGTGGGAAGATGGTAGAGGTGGATGTCGAGGTAGTATATCTTCCTCTCGATTATAACTTGTTACTAGGATGCAATTGGACTTATGCTATGACTGTCGTCATATTTTCCATCTTCTGTACCCTCAGTTTTCCTCATAATGGGAAGATCATGATGATCGAATAGTTATCCTTTGTGTATGCTAATCCCAATGCATTTGTTGGACAGTCGATCCCCATGGTCAACAATTCTCATCTGACAACTGATAATATCAGTGTCAGAATGTATTCTTCCCTTATGGGTACTTTCGACTTCATGGCACTGATTCACCATGTTTATGCCATGTCCAGGTCACCCATTTCTTCATAGAGGTCTATTCCTTTCCGCACTTCCTATTTTAACGATCCTTGGAGCCTACCTTCCTCGACATCATATAGTGAGGTTAGTCACATGCTAGAATGGCCATGCCACTATAGGAAGCAGAGATTGCATATCATGTTGTTATTGACTCTTTCGTCGATCCCAATCCTATTACCTCGCAGATAGACGAGGAGGATCTTGTTATTAAGCCCGTGTGGTCCACGTCGTTGTCTTGTTCACATCACTACCTCAATGATAATTTACCCTCAGATGAAGCTATCATCGAAGCCATGAATGGTTCTGACAAACCTTGGGATGATATGCATCATCGCTCTTATTTTCTCCTAGATCTTGAAAGAATCGAACAAGATGAATTTCATTCTACTTTGAACGAGATAGTTAGTCACACTGTAGTTCCACTTGATACGCACGACATTTATGTCGAAGGAAATTTGGTGATTATATGTCCTACTGTCTCAATCGATATCTCTCATACCCCTGAAAAGATTGAAAATGTATATATCGGTGTGGATTGTCGGCCAGAAGAAATCATGATCTACACTGAGCTCTTTAAGGAATTCTGAGATGTATTTGCTTGGTCATATGAAGAGATGCTAGGAATCGACCCTCGTATTGTCAAGCATGAGATTAGAACTTATTTGGATGTTAATCCTGTTTGAAAATGTCTTAGAGATGTCAATCCCCAGAAGGCCCCTGCTATTAAGGTAGGGGTAGAGAAACTGCTTAATGTTTGCTTCATCTACCCAGTTCCCTTGACTGAATGGGTATCCAATCTCGTTCTTGTGAATAAGAAGCACGGAACCATCCATGTATGCATGGACTTTTGTGAACTGAACAAAGCCTTTCCTAAATACAACTTCCCGACACCTTTCATCAATCATATTCTCGACGAGTGTGCACGAAGTGAGGTTTTTTATTTCATGGATGAATTTTCAAGGTATAAAAAAATTCAAATCACACTCGATGATCAACACAAGATGACATTTATTTGTTCTTGGGGTATTTTCGCATACTAGAAAATGTCTTCCAGCCTTAAAAACACCGGAGCAACCTTTCAACGTGCTATAACCTTCACTTTCAATGATCTTAAGAATATAGTCGAAGCTTATCATGACGATCTTGCTGCTCATTCTCATAAGAGAGTGGATCACACTAAGAACCTTCTTCTAGTTTTTGAAATATGTCATCATTATAGAATCCTGTTGAACCCTCATAAGTGCATCTTTTGCATTAGGTATGGTCGTCTTTTGGGATTTCTAGTTTCTGATTCCAGGATCATGGTAGATCCCTTAAAGGTTGAGGCAATAATTTAGTTGCCTCCCCCATACACAATTCAACAACTTCAAGTTTTACAGGGGAAATATAACATTTTACGTCGGTTTATAGTAAACTATGCCAATATCACTAAGGGTTTCATGCATCTTTTGAAGAAGGACAACCATTTTATCTGGAATGAACAAGCCCAGAAGTCCTTTCATTCTTTGAAGAAATACTTGGTATCAGCACCTCTATTGAAGTCTCCTGACTACAATAGGGATTACTTGATTTATATCGCCACGTCTGAGGATATGAATGGTATGGTTTTGGTTCAAGAGGATTATGAGCTCTATGATCACATCATCTACTATCTTAGTTGAAACTTAGTCGGTCCTGAGCTTAATTATTCTCACGTTAAAAATATAGCTTTGGTTGTCGTTCACGCAGTCCCACTTTTACGCCATTATATATTACTTTGCAAGACTACAGTGGTTTTCGATATCAATCCATTTAAATACGTCCTTACCAGGCGTATCATAGGGGGGAAATATAATAAATGGATTTTCATTTTACAATAATTTCATCTCGATTTCACTTCTACGAAATCCAGGAAATCACTAATCTTCGCAGAGTTAATATCTGACTTTCCACTATCAGATGAGGATGTTATCCATGTCGATTCGTTTGCGGACAAACACATTTTCTTTGTCTCGTCATCCGACCCCTGGTATGGAGACATCATTCTCTATCTTCAAACCTTGAAGTTCCCTCAGCATCTCTCACGAGATGACCGACGGCATGTATGATACCAAGATAATAATTACACTATTGTCTGTGACACTTTGTATCGTTAAGGAATAGACAATATCCTGTTTCATTGTTTAACTCACGAGGAAGTCGATTCATTACTAAATGATTTCCATAGTGGGTCTTGTGGTGGTCATCTATTCAGGCTTGCGACAACCCAAGAAATTTTGCGAGCCGGTTATTTCTAGCCATCTATATTTAAATATTGTATTGAAGTGGTTAAGAAGTGTCACCCCTGATAGGTGTTCACTCAAAAAATGTGCTCGCATCCATCCCCTCTTCACCCAGTCATTACCGTCGGTCCCTTCACCAAGTGGGGGGTGGACTTCATGGATTTCAACCCAAATTTGGCTGGGGGGCATCAACACATTATCGTGGTCATCGACTACTTTAATAATTGGGTCAAGGCCATGCCTACAGTTAAATCCGATGGGAATACTATCACCTTCTTTGTATTGAATCAAATTATCACCTGGTTCAGTGTCCTGAGTGAGATTGTCATTGATAATGGAAGTCACTTTCAGAATGAAATGATGAAAGAGATAGCATCCAAAATAGGGTTTAAGAATGGTCATTATTCCCCTTACTACCCCCAGGAAAATGGATAGGTAGATTCCATCAACAAGTCTCTCAAGACCATTTTGCAGAAAACTGTTAGCCAGATTAAGTCTGACTGGCACATTATGCTATGTCTCTCACTTTGGGCATACCGAACCTCAGTCAAGACTGCCACTGGTTTTTCCCCTTTCTAGTTAGTACATGGTGTGGAGTCGATATTATATATTGAATGTGAAATATCTTCTCTTAAGTTGGAAGTCATGCTCCTTCCTGACACTTGTGATATCGAAAGACACCTTGTACACCTATAGAGTCTTGATGAGCAGTGTCGAGATGCCTCTATGGCTATCAAGGTGAATAAAAGACATGTCAAAGTCCAATATGATAAGTCTTTCTGTCCTTGGTTATACGTTGAGGGTGACTTGGTCCTCTTATATGATCAAGCCAAAGAACTGTTGGGGGCAAGCAAGTTTAAACTCATGTGGCACGGTCCTTATGTCGTGTGACATGTATTAGAAAAAGGAGCCTATGAGTTAGAATATTATGAAGGGAACATGTTGGCCAAGCCCAAGAATGGGCTCTACTTGAAAATATATTATGCTTGAGCCCCAATATTGGGTGGAAATCTTTGTATACTAATGTAATTTAGTGTATATATCTTTTCCCTTTCTTTTCATCTTTAGCTTGCTCATCGAGTTTTCCCTTGGTTGGTAGATGTCAATGAAGTCTTCATTCTACTTAGGATTCATAGATGGAGCCAGTCATCATACACGAAACTTGGCTTCCTCCTCTTGGGTGGTTTACTCACCCTAGGGTCTACTGGTGTCTTCAGATGACATATGCCTAGGTCCATCCATGAATAATGTAGTTGAATATAGAATCGTTATAGAAATTTTGTGCGATGTTATATCACATGGTATTCACTCTTTAGAGGTTCTCCTAGATTCCCAGTTAGAAGTATGTTAGTTGAACGACAGTTACCGCATGCGTGATCCCACTTTACTCTGACGATTCCTACAAGTACATCTTTTAGAACAATAGTTTGATTTTATTACTTATTATCACATACCTAGGAGTTCTAATTATGTATCTGATGCTTATGTTGATTTCTTTTTAGATTCTCATTTGTCACGTGACTAAAGAAAATAAAACCATCTCATAAATGTACACAGTGTAATATAAGTAAAGTCGAAGATCCCTGTTTTATATATATTTCAAAAAATATGGTGTTTATTGTACAAAATTGGGGCTAACACCCTCAATACACATATACAGTCGATAATACAATATCCATGACATCTATGCCTGTGGTGCCATATGCGTGTCATGATAACAAACTATGAAGTTTGTGATACACCGAAATAGTCACACCCAAGATCTAGGAACACTAACCACTTGCCGCTGCATGGCCTCTGATATATCCTCTACCTGAACCATCGGAATCCTATGAGTCAAACGAGACAGGTTTCCTTGCATTTTTTGAAGGACTCTCTCTACTTATCCTCCCACCACCTCATCTCCTCGGTCCCTCCGATGATGTCGAGGAAGCCTATCCGACTGTCGCAGACCCATTTCCGCATCAAACAAGTGTCTAGTTAGTACTTAAGCATCATCAAAAAATATTTTAATTTTACTATACAAAAACACAAAAAAATGAAATATTTAAAAACATTTGACATACCTATGTCCCCGGAGGTGGTCCCTAGTGGGAGTGGCATGTAAGGGTCCCCTTTGAAGTCGATCCCTACATAGGGGTATTCATCCAAAGCAATGACCTGTTGCCTCCACCAGTAGAAGAAATCCTCGGTGTAGGTTGTGGGCATCCTACCTCCCCCCTACCATCTCATTACCTTGGCCCACCGTGCCATGGTTGGATCGCGAGGTCTGCTCGGAATAATATTGACTCTAGGTACCAGAACTGGAACCCACTCAAAGAAAAAGATGCTTAAGATAGAGGCAAACCCGAAGTTCCTCTTGCTACCCTGTTTTCACTCTGTTGGTTGGCTCTTCATATTATCCAATAGTGAGGTAAACCAATTCGAAATCATATACTATGGGTCTCAATCACTCTACAACATAGAACATGAGTGGCCTCGATGCCTAGTGCAACGAAGTCAATCCCGTGATCCTGGTCAACACGAGGACAACAATCTTGAGGTTGAGAGTTTTTGTCGTTTGGATGGGGATTTGACTCCCGAGCTATCGGTTCCCTACTACAAAGTGAGAATCTATGTACTCCTCTATCTACATACCACTCTTAGCTCCTCGATATTTGAGGTTCACCACCTCACCCCGACATGATAAACAAGTCAAAAAATAAATATCCTCGACTTCAATCATTGCCCATCGAGGATGAATATCGCACTATCAATATCCCAATAATCCACAAGCTTCTCAAGTAACCTCACCTCGGCCCTCGTCACTTTGAGTGCCCAAAATTTATATAAGCCACATATTTTCAAGGCCATTTGGGCCCCCGGATCTCTGTCCACAACAACATCTACCTCCTCGTGCTCCCTTTCCCTCCATTCTAGCACCATCCTGCCAGAGAAAAGTCAATTTTTGAGTTAGAAACCATAGAAAACATTGATTACAAACTTGTACGTGGGATACTGCATTTACATTCACATATAGGGATGACTACACATGCCCTGTATTTTACACAGTCGCGTAAAATACCCGATGAATGGTAGCCTACATACACCGAATTACTCAATTTGTGCCATAATTTGCTCAAAATTTGAAACATAATTTAAAAACTTAATCCACTAGAAAGGAAGAAGAGGGGAAGAGGAATTACCTGGTATAGACAGCTTTTGAGTTCGTCACCCGACACTCCCATAATCACCAGTTGAAGATCCAAGGTATTTTGGTCCAATTTTCACTATTTGGGTAAAAATTCAAAGTGACATAGTAATTCTTTGTTTTGTTACTATTTATAGCATCTTTTACACACTTTCTATATTTTTGAGTCATTTTTTCTTCTTATGGACTATTACAGTAGTGGATTGAGTTGTTTTTGTAGTTTTCACTAGGGATTCTTGCGGATTTCAACGTTATGTTGGTCATTCATAACCATGAGCAGGTATTTTCACTACCCAGCATATAGGATAGGTATCCATTCCACCATGCACTTTTTCATTATCCTATAACTATCACTTATATGCCTTAGGTACGAACCCATTTGTTGTGACACAGAACTTTCTAGTTGTTATAAGATATGTCGTTATCAACTGGTAGAGACTGACCAAACATGGGTGCCCTAGTTAAATCCTCTACTTCATTTGGTGCCCATGCATAAATTTGTTTTTCCATAGGACTAGGAGTCCCTTATAGATAATACATGCCTTTATGCTGAGCCTCATTTCTCACTCATAAACATGCTTTCTTATACCTAGAGGACTCCCAACCGAGTTTAATTTAAGCTCTTTTCCAACTCATTTTCAAAAAATGAAAAGATTGTCGAGTGAACTTGTCTCTTTCACACTCATAAATTGGATTTGAAAGGATGTCCTTTTGGTACAAGTTTATCCATTTTTCACACCAAGTAGACTAAATATCATGAAAAAGGAAATTTGTGAGCATTAAGTTGTGATTGCATCTCATGCACTTGCTTGTAGTATTGAGCCTATAACTAGTTCTTACTTTGCGTTATAAATCATTTTCATCAACAGTTTTTCATCCTCAACCAAGCAGAGCCTCATTTATATCCTTCACTATTTGACACCCTATACCTATGAGGGAAAAATCCCCCAAGTGTCCATATCCCGCATGCATATCCTTGCATTGAGCATAGGTATGTTCCATTGCTGGAACTAGTTTATATTACTTGCGACACTCGTTTCCTCCTCTGTATCATATAATTAATTTGTCTATGAAAAACAAAAAAAATATGGGTGATAAGGGAGTATTATATTATATTGGCAGCAGTCGTGTTTCCTTTGAATAGAGCACAAAGTTATTGAGTCCATTTGTCATCATAATTTTGGGTTTTTCATGGCCTTAGGAAGCTGAGCTCGTTATAGATATTTTTCTCTACTGACCGGTTACTCTTTTAGTCCCTATGGAGAACTTCATTGATGCCTCTTGCACATTATGGTTTCATCACTGAGTCTATGCTTCTGGAGTCTTCCATATGTCTCATGATCTTGTTCAAGGGAAGTCTATAAACTTGTGTCGACCATTCCTCAAAATTATTGACTTTGCATGTCATCCATACCCTCAGTTTGTCTCAGAATCACATGATATTGTAGTCCTATCATGAACCCTAGTCTTACTTTCATCATTGGTAGGTAACCTTGAACCCAAAAGTTGATATTTCATCATTGGTCATTGACTGGGTGGTTTACTTGTGTTCAAAGGCAAGACATTTATTCACAGATTGGTATTCGTGCAGTGTCTTGGACTCCATTATCCTTATTGGTGTTTTCATCGCCTTTTTCATGAGTTTTCCTCATTGGATGTTATTAAGAGTGTATTTTTCGTGTACCGCTTACACTTGGCACATGTGAAATATGCATAGGGTCGTTGGTTCATGAACATGTTCTTCATTCGATTTCCTCCAAATCATGAAGATCCTTCTTTATACCTCATGTTGAATGATGAGATATTCGTTAATGCTCTCCTTTTAGCAGTCACCTTCCATCAACTTTAGCTCATATATTCTGGAAATGATACGTAGAGTATTAGGAGTAACTTGAAACTTGCAGTCATTAGTGGCAGGTTCTCTCACCATCGACAATTAGGAATACATCAATGTCTCCTGATCGATGGAACCTTCAAGTGTTCAACCCCGAATCCTTTATTCACACTTGTAAGAATGTACTCGGTGCCTTGATACCTACTTTCATTATCGGAAGGTTGTCTCACATTTGTTAATGGTATACCTCAATGACTGATAATCAAACGATGTCTCATTGTGTTCGACCTCAACTCCTTTATTCACATGATGTATACTTGCACATTTGGTGGATTGTGTTGAAGACTTGAAGACATCAATATGTAGCCACATCTTTCCTGAGTTGTTGCTTCCTTTTCATTGGACTGATACCTATATGACTTCAGTGATCAAGGGAGATCAGATTGTACTCCATTGTATACATATATCTTCAGCTTGATTTTCAGACTGGTTCTACTAGGCCTTGTTCGTGACTTTGACAACCTTGGTCATGTAACCACATTTTTGTTTTCCTATTCATGGCCATAGACAGTTGTTTGGTATATTTTCACATGGATCTGCAGTGTAATTCAAATTGACAACCATGTATGCAAAGTCAGTGTAGAATGTAATGAGCAACTAGTTCTTCCAGCTGGTTCCCCATCACTCCACTTTTGGATTTTTATAATGTATTTCATCCATCGAAGATAATCCTCTGACTTCACACATTAGGGGGCATGTGTTATAGCAATATTTTCCTCACCCTATGTAATCTTGCACAGAGGGCCTTTTTCCATTTCTCTATGTAGACTTTTCATCCCTTTTTGCAAATCCCATAGCTAAAAAATACATTTTTTCCACATGTATGCACCTTGCCTACTATACATCATGCATATACACAGGAAACACCACTACATCCTGAGTACATCAAGATTTGTGCCCAAAAATGAAATATGGTGTTGGATTTCCATGTCATGAGAAGAGATCTATTATCCTTGGAATTCCATATACTGGAAATGTTCTGACTTGGCCCTTCAGTTCCATTTGAAGGCTATAAATGGGCTAATTCCGAGCTATGGCAAAGAGGAGAAAGAATTCAAATTTGAGAGAAAAGTTACTCTGGAGAAATTATTTACTTCACATTGAGTCTGCATCCCTTTGTCCTTTGAGTCTGAACATAGTGTTTAGCCCCAAATATCTTCCCTTATTGAGTGAGAAATCCATTGTCTCTCTTATATGAGCTTTCCTTTGGTGGAGGATTGAAGTGGTGGAGGCCCATTTGGAAGGAACTTAGTTTCTCAATTCCAAACCGTCCTGACACAGAAGTCTGTAACTTTTTCACTTTTGCTGATCATATATTAATAGAAATACTCTTTCCCGTCCAATTGATATCTTGCAAATATTTGAATTATTATTCCATGGGTGTATTTTTTATGTATATTAATGGATTATGCTATTGAATGTGATAAAATCATATATTATCACCATATGCTTTCTTTTCTTGGTTGTTGAAGACTAGTTGTAGGTATATTGCTTTGGGATAAGTGCTCAATGGTGGAATTCATCGAATGTCTCGATGAGGTAGGCCTTTTATCTTTTCTTGCTAGAATATTTGCTTATATAGAATACTTGAGAATATAGTTGATTTTTGCAGTCATTTTCATCTGTTGTGATTTACCCCTAGCCATAGAGAGATTTTCCATGTAACAGATTGGAAAAGAAAAAAAAACACAAGTAAATGATCTTTTCGTTTTTCAAAGCAAAAACAAGATAAAGAGAAAATGAACCAAAGACTAACACATAACCTAGACCACTTCCTAAACATAGGTATTCACTCGAATCCAGAGGAGGATCTAATGCTTATAGGCTTTCTCTAAACCTCTAAAGAAAACAAAATAAAATAAAGAAACAACAGTGGTTCTTTACAAAGAGCAAGTTGAACTGAATTTTTTAACCCAACCAAAGACCATTAACAGAGACCCTGAAGAGTTCAAGAAGTCCTGAGAAGAAAAAATCTTCTTGTAAGGAAAGAAAAAATCATTGTTGTTTAAAACCCTTCCAAAACACAGAGATACAGGCTATGCACAAGCATCCTGTGTATGTACACGAGTTGCATACTATGCAGGCTATGTATTTATGCAGTATCAATAGAGGATAGAGTGTGCATACCACTGGAAATTTTCAAAAAGAAAAAAGGATTGGATAATTGATTGGGTAGAGAAGGTTGGTAGGCACCAGGAAGGTGACTAGAGTCCCTAAACTAACTCAGTAAACCTAGAAAACTAAAAAAGAAACTAAAAAAACTAAATTAAACTAAAATATCCCACTAAGACCCTAGAGAGACTCCCCAGTGAAGTCACCAATTCTTCTACGGGGAAAATCCCCCTATATTGGTTCTAGGTATAGGCAGAGCATTGAATTCCATTAAAAGACTTTTCTACCCTTAAAATACCCCAAAAATATCTAAACTAAATGATAAGAGAGAGGAAAGAATATCAATGGGTGCACCTTTATCCATTGTGGTTTGCGTAGACCTCTTTCACCTTTGCAACTTCCTAGATTGTGGGTCTCCTCCCAAAGCTGACCCGAAACAACTTAAGAAAACAATGCTACAACACACACAATCTCTAATTATCACTTTCAATGTTCATTTATTGACATAAATGCATAAATCAATAAAATCATATAGACATAATGTTTTGGGACAATAATGAACTCTTTTATTCAATATTAATATCAAAAGGATCATCTATCATGGCTCCCAGTCTGGGATCATCTATCATGGCTCCAAGTGCATCAATCACATGCAAGATTCTCACAACCAACTTATCACTTGGTAAAAGAGAGAGGGTTGTATAAGGAGAAAGGATTGGAGGGGAAGGTTGAGGCCAAAACTCACAATATGATGCAAAACTTGGGCTAAGAAGGGGAAGGGATTTTGGCAGATTTTTCTTATTCTCTTGCTTGTCCTTTCAAATGAGACCCCAAGACCTATTTTTGTATGAGAAAAATATGTTTATTCTGTTTGGGGACAAGCTACAATGGGTAAAATGGTTGGGAAACCCTCTATAGCCCATAAACTTCACCGAATTCCTTGCAATTTTATATTTTTTGCAACTTTTGGAGGTAAATGTGGGCAAACTAGCATGCATCTCACATATGTACATAGGCTAACTATCATGCAGCTTGCGTATGTACGCAGGATAAATAGCATGTAGCACATGTGTGTTGTTGTTGTGGAAAAACACCCTACAGACTAGCAAATAGAGTTTAGACTTTGCATGCAGATATGACCGAATATAAATTACTTTCTACCTACATCCTTAGATTTAAATCCCCTTTTCTTAGTAAACGCATGGAAATATCCACCTACCTTGTTATCGGCATTTGATGTCGATCCTCCATTGTGCTTGATTACTTGTTCGCAATACTCCTTCCAAAGCTGACCTGCATTCAAGACGAGCAACAACTATGCATGCATACTACTTATATACTAACGAATTAGAAATCAAACATAAACTAATCAAACCATAGAAAGTTCATGAATTGGGACGGGAAAAGAATTCTCTTAATTACTTAAAATGAGTCAACTTACAAAAGTTGAGACCG
>JASDQU010242194.1:38882-54695 GCA_032191745.1 Picea mariana
TCGAGTTTTCCCTTGGTTGGTAGATGTCAATGAAGTCTTCATTCTACTTAGGATTCATAGATGGAGCCAGTCATCATACACGAAACTTGGCTTCCTCCTCTTGGGTGGTTTACTCACCCTAGGGTCTACTGGTGTCTTCAGATGACATATGCCTAGGTCCATCCATGAATAATGTGGCTGAATATAGCATCGTTATAAAACTTTTGTGTGATGTTATATCACATGGTATTCACTCTTTAGAGGTTCTCCTAGATTCCTAGTTAGCAGTATGTTAGTTGAACGACAGTTACCGCATGCGTGATCCTACTTTACTCTGACGATTCCTACAAGTACGTCTTTTAGAACAATAGTTTGATTTTATTACTTATTATCACATACCTAGGAGTTCTAATTATGTATCTGATGCTTATGTTGATTTCTTTTTAGATTCTCATTTGTCACATGACTAAAGAAAATAAAACCATCTCATAAATGTACACATTGTAATATAAGTAAATTCGAAGATCCCTGTTTTATATATATTTCAAAAAATATGGTGTTTATTGTACAAAATTGGGGCTAACACCCTCAATACACATATACAATCGATAATACAATATCCACGACATCTATGCATGTGGTGCCATATGCGTGTCATGATAACAAACTATGAAGTTTGTGATACACCGAAATAGTCGCACCCAATATCTAGGAACACTAACCACTTGCCGCTGCATGGCCTCTGATATATCCTCTACCTGAACCATCGGAATCCTATGAGTCAAACGAGACAGGTTTCCTTGCATGTTTTGAAGGACTCTCTCTGCTTATCCTCCCGCCACCTCATCTCCCTGGTCCCTCCGATGATGTCGAGGAATCCTATCCAACTGTCATAGACCCATGTCCGCATCACACAAGTGTCTAGTTAGTACTTAAGCATCATCAAAAAATATTTCAATTTTACTATACAAAAACACAAAAAAATGAAATATTCAAAAACATTTGACATACCTATGTCCCCATAGGCGGTCCCTAGTGGGCGTGGCATGTCAGGGTCCCCTTTGAATTCGATCCCTACATAGGGGTATTCATCCAAAGCAATGACCTGTCGCCTCCACCAATAGAAGAAATCCTCGGTGTAGGTTGTGGGCATCCTACCTCCCCCCTACCATCTCATTACCTTGGCCCATCGTGCCATGGTTGGATCGTGAGGTCTGCTCGGAATAATATTGACTCTAGGTACCAGACCTGGAACCCGCTCAAAGAAAAAGATGCATAAGATAGAGGCAAACCCGAAGTTCCTCTTGCTACCCTGTTTTCACTCTCTTGGTTGGCTCTTCATATTATCCAATAGTGAGGTAAACCAATTGGAAATCATATACTGTGGGTCTCAATCACTCTACAACATAGAACATGAGTGGCCTTGATGCCTAGTGCAATAAAGTCAATCCTGTGATCCTGGTCAACACGAGGACAACAATCTTGAGGCTGAGAGTTTTTATCGTTCGGATGGGGATTTGACTCCCGAGCTATGGGTTCCCTACTACAGAGTGAGAATCTATGTACTCCTCTATCTCCATACCACTCCCATCTCCTCAATATTTGAGGTTCACCACCTCACCTCGATGTGATAAACCAGTCAAAAAATAAATATCCTCGACTTCAATCATTGCCCATCGAGGATGAATATCTCACTATCAAGATCCCAATAATCCACAAGAATCTCAAGTAACCTCACCTCGGCCCTCGTCACTTTGAGTGCCCAAAATTTATATAAGCCACATATTTTCAAGGGCATTTGCGCCCCCGGATCTCTGTCCACAAAAACATTTACCTCCTCGTGCTGACTTTCCCTCCATTCTAGCACCATCCTATAAGGATGACTACACATGCCTATACGTGGGCTACTGCATTTACAGACTTGTACGTGGGCTACTGCATTTACATTCACATATAGGGATGACTACACATGCCCTGTATTTTACACAGTCGCGTAAAATACCCGATGAATGGTAGCCCACATACACCGAATTACTCAATTTGTGCCATAATTTTCTCAAAATTTGAAACCTAATTTAAAAACTTAATCCACTAGAAAGGAAGAAGAGGGGAAGAGGAATTACCTGGTATAGACAGTTTTTTATTTCATCGCCCGACGCTCCCATAATCACCAGTTGAAGATCCAAGGTATTTTGGTCCAATTTTCACTATTTGGGTAAAAATTCAAAGTGACATAGTAATTCTTTGTTTTCTTACTATTTATAGCATCTTTTACGCACTTTCTATATTTTTGAGTCATTTTTTCTCCTTATGGACTATTACAGTAGTGGATTGAGTTGGTTTTGTAGTTTTCACTAGGAATTCTTGCGGATTTCAACGTTATGTTGGTCATTCATAACCATGAGCAGGTATTTTCACTACCCATCATATAGGATAGGTATCCATTCCACCATGCACTTTTTCATTATCCTATAACTATCACTTATATTCCTTAGGTACGAACCCATTTGTTGTGACACAGAACCTTCTAGTTGTTATAAGACATGTCGTTATCAACTGGTAGAGACTGACCAAACATGGGTGCCCTAGTTAGATCCTCTACCTCATTTGGTGCCCATGCATAAATTTGTTTTTCCATAGGACTAGGAGTCCCTTATAGCTAATACATGCCTTTATGCTGAGCCTCATTTCTCACTCATAAAAATGATTTCTTATACCTAGAGGACTCCCAACTGAGTTTAATTTAAGCTCTTTTCCAACTCATTTTCAAAAAGTGAAAAGATTGTCGAGTGAACTTGTCTCTTTCACACTCGTAAATTGGATTTGAAAGGATGTCCTTTTGGTACAAGTTTATCCATTTTTCACACCAAGTAGACTAAAGATCATGAAAAAGGAAATTTTTGGGCATTAAGTTGTGATTGCATCTCATGCCCTTGCTTGTAGTATTGAGCCTATAACTAGTTCTTTCTTTGCGTTATAAATCATTTTCATCAACAGTTTTGCATCCTCAACCAAGCAGAGCCTCATTTATATCCTTCGCAATTTGACACCCTATACCTATGAGGGAAAAATCCCACAAGTGTCCATATCCCACATGCATATCCTTGCATTGAGCATAGGTATGTTCCATTGATGGAACTAGTTTATATTACTTGCGACACTTGTTTCCTCCTCTGTATCATATAATTAATTTGTCTATGAAAAAACAAAAAAAATATGGGTGATAAGGGAGTATTATATTATATTGGCAGCATTCGTGTTGCTTTTGAATAGAGCACAAAGTTATTGAGTCCATTTGTCATCATAATTTTGGGTTTTGCATGGCCTAGGAAGCTGAGATCGTTACAGAGATTTTTATCTACTGACCAGTTACTCTTTTAGTCCCTATAGAGAATTTCATTGATGCCTCTTGCACATTATGGTTTCATCACTGAGTCTATGCTTCTGGAGTCTTCCATATGTCTCATGATCTTGTTCAAAGGAAGTCTATAAACTTGTGTCGACCATTCCTCAAAATTATTGACTTTGCATGTCGTCCATACCCTCAGTTTGTCTCAGAATCACATGATATTGTAGTCCTATCATGCACCCTAGTCCTACTTTCATCATTGGTAGGTAACCTTGAACCCAAAAGTTGATATTTCATCATTGGTCATTGACTGGGTGGTTTACTTGTGTTCAACGTCAAGACATTTATTCACAGATTGGTATTCGTGCAGTGTCTTGGACTCCATTATCCTTATTGGTGGTTTCATCACCTTTTTCAATAGTTTTCCTCATTGGATGTTATTAAGAGTGTATTTTTCGTGTACTGCTTACACTTGGCACACATGAAATATGCATAGGGTCGTTGGTTCATGAACATGTTCTTCATTCGATTTCCTCCAAATCATGAAGATCCTTATTTGTACCTCATGTTGAATGATGACATATTCCTTAATGCTCTCCTTTTAGCAGTCACCTTCCATCAACTTTAGCTCATATATTCTGGAAATGATACGTAGAGTCTTATGAGTAACTTGAAACTTGCAGTCATTAGTGGCAGGTTCTCTCACCATCGACAATTGGGAATACATCAATGTCTCCTGATCGATGGAACCTTCAAGTGTTCAACCCCAAATCCTTTATTCACACTTGTAAGAATGTACTCGGTGCCTTGATACCTACTTTCATTATCAGTAGGTTGTCTCACATTTGTTAATGGTATACCTCAATGACTGATAATCAAACGATGTCTCATTGTGTTTGACCTCAACTCCTTTATTCACATGATGTATACTTGCACATTTGGTGGATTGTGTAGAAGACTTGAAGACATCAATATGTAGCCACATCTTTCCTGAGTTGTTGCTTCCTTTTCATTGGACTGATACCTATATGACTTCAGTGATCAAGGGAGATCAGATTGTACTCCATTGTACACATATATCTTCGGCTTGATTTTTAGACTGGTTCTACTGGGCCTTGTTCGTGACTTTGACAACCTTGGTCATGTAACCACATTTGTGTTTTCCTATTCATGGCCACAGACAGTTGTTTGGTATATTTTCACATGGATCTGCAGTGTAATTCAAATTGGCAACCATGTATGCAAAGTCAGTGTAGAATGTAATGAGCAACTAGTTCTTCCAGCTGGTTCCCCATCACTCCACTTTTGGATTTTTATAATGTATTTCATCCATCGAAGATAATCCTCTGACCTCACACATTAGGGGGCATGTGTTATAGAAATATTTTCCTCACCCTATGTAATCTTGCACAAAGGGCCTTTTTCCATTTCCCTATGTAGACTTTTCATCCCTTTTTGCAAATCCCATAGCTAAAAAATACATTTTTTCCACATGTATGCACCTTTCCTACTATACATCATGCATATACACAGACAACACCACTACATCCTGAGTACATCAAGATTTGTGCCCAAAAATGAAAAATGGTGTTGGGTTTCCATGTCACGAGAAGAGATCTATTATCCTTGGAATTCCATATACTGGAAATGTTCTGACTTGGCCCTTCAGTTCCATTTGAAGGCTATAAATGGGCTAATTCTGAGCTATGGAAAAGAGGAGAAAGAATTCAAATTTGAGAGAAAAGTTACTTTGGAGAAATTATTTACTTCACATTGAGTCTGCATCCCTTTGTCCTTTAAGTCTGAACATAGTGTTCAGCCCCAAATATCTTCCCTTATTAAGTGAGAAATCCATTGTCTCTCTTATATGAGATTTCCTTTGGTGGAGGATTGAAGTGGTGGAGGCCCATCTGGAAGGAACTTAGTTTCTCGATTCCAAACCATGCTGACACATAAGTCTGTAATTTTTTCACTTCTGCTGATCATATATTAATAGAAATACTATTTCCCGTCCAAGTGATATCTTGCAAATATTTGAATTATTATTCCATGGGTGTATTTTTTATGTATATTAATGGATTATGCTATTGAATGTGATAAAATCATATATTATCACCATATGCTTGCTTTTCTTGGTTGTTGAAGACTAGTTGTAGGTATATTGCTTTGGGACAAGTGCTCAACGGTGGAATTCATCGAATGTCTCGATGAGGTAGGCCTTTTATCTTTTCTTGCTAGAATATTTGTTTATATAGAATACTTGAGAATATAGTTGATTTTTGCAGTCATTTTCATCTGTTGTGATTTACCCCTAGCCATAGAGAAATTTTCCATGTAACAGATTGGAAAAGAAAAAAAAACACAAGTAAATGATCTTTTCGTTTTTCAAAGCAAAAACAAGATAAAGAGAAAATGAACCAAAGACTAACACATAACCTAGACCACTGCCTAAACGTAGGTATTCACTTGAATCCAGAGGAGGATCTAACACTTATAGGCTTACTATAAACCTCTAAAGAAAACAAAAGAAAATAAAGAAACAACAGTGGTTCTTTACAAAGAGCAAGTTAAACTGAATTTTTTAACCCAACCAAAGACCATTAACAGAGACCCTGAAGAGTTCAATAAGTCCTGAGAAGAAAAAATCTTCTTGTAAGGAAAGAAAAAATCATTGTTGTTTAAAACCCTTCCAAAACACAGAGATGCGGGCTATGCACAAGCATCCTGTGTATGTACACAAGTTGCATACTATGCAGGCTGCGTATTTATGCAATATCAATAGAGGATAGAGTGTGCATACCTCTGGAAATTTTCAAAAAGAAAAAAGGATTGGATAATTGATTGGGTAGGGAAGGTTGGTAGGCACCAGGAAGGTGACCAAAGTCCCTAAACTAACTCAGTAAACCTAGAAAACTAAAAAAGAAACTAAAAAAACTAAATTAAACTAAAATATCCCACTAAGACCCTAGAGAGACTCCCCAGTGAGGTCACCAATTCTTCTACGGTGAAAATCCCCCTATATTGGTTCTAGGTATAGGCAGAGCACTGAATTCCATTAAAATACTTTTCTACCCTTAAAATACCCCAAAAATATCTAAACTGAATGATAAGAGAGAGGAAAGAATATCAATGGGTGCACCTTTATCCATTGCGGTTTGCGTAGACCTCTTTCACCTTTGCAACTTCCTAGATTGCGGGTCTCCTCCCAAAGCTGACCCGAAACAACTTAAGTAAACAATGCTACAACACATACAATCTCTAGTTATCACTTTCAATGTTCATATATTGACATAAATGCATAAATCAATAAAATCATATAGACATAATGTTTTGGGACAAGAATGAACTCTTTTATTCAATATTAATATCAAAAGGATCATCTATCATGGCTCCAAGTGCATCAATCGCATGCAAGCTTCTCACAACCAACTTATCACTTGGTAAAAGAGAGAGGTTTGTATAAGGAGAAAGGATTGGAGGGGAAGGTTGAGGCCAAAACTCACAATATGATGCAAAACTTGGGCTAAGAAGGGGAAGGGATTTTGGCATATTTTTCTTATTCTCTTGCTTGTCCTTTCAAATGAGACCCCAAGACTATTTTTGTATGAGAAAAATATGTTTATTCTGTTTGGGGACAAGCTACAATGGGTAAAATGGTTGGGAACCCTCTATAGCCCATAAACTTTGCCGAATTCCTTGCAATTTTATATTTTTTGCAACTTTTGGAGGTAAATGTGGGCTAACTAGCATGCATCTCGCATATGTACATAGGCTAACTATCATGCATCTTGCGTATGTATGCAGGATAACTAGCATGTAGCACGTGTGTGTTGTTGTTGGGGAAAAACACCCTACGGACTAGCAAATAGAGTTCAGACTTTGCATGCAGATATGACCGAATAGAAATTACTTTCTACCTACATCCCTAGATTTAAATCCCCTTTTCTTAGTAAATACATGGAAAGATCCACCTACCTTGTTATCATCATTTGATGTCGATCCTCTGTTGTGCTTGATTACTTGTTCGCAATACTCCTTCCAAAGCTGACCTACAATCAAGACGAGCAACAACTATGCATGCATACTACTTATATACTAACGAATTAGAAATCAAACATAAACTAATCAAACCATAGAAAGTTCATGAATTGGGACGGGAAAAGCATTCTCTTTATTACTTAAAATGAGTCAACTTACAAAATTTGATACCGGCCACCGCTCCTTGAACCTAATCCTGGGCTCCTCTTCTTCTGTCCTTCAACTGCTTTCCTTTAAATCTCCTTTGGCATTAGGAAAGGCTAAAGGGTTGGGACAATGGAATACATAAATGGGCCGAGTTTCTTTGCTATATTTTTCTCCTTCCAAATGGTACCCCTACCCCTTCTTTTATAGGCTAGAAGGAGCTAGGTATTTGGACGAACCCTCGGCCATGCATGGCTGGGAGTTTTAGTTAACTCACCCATAGCTTTTTGTTCCACTGACAACTTTCCTTTTTTCATGATTTTGTTGGTCCAAGTGGGTTGTTTTTGGTCAACCAGTGTGTACACGTGTGCAGTAATGGGTTAGGGTGTGTGGGCCTTTACACAAGAGGATTTTCAAAGAGTTGTTCAGCAGTGTTTTGGCAAAGAAGGGATATGAGTTGGCCTGATGCCAGGTAAGCATGTGTGGTGAAATTTAGGGTTATAATATATGCCCCCTAATGTGTGAGGTCAAAAGAGCATCTAATGGCCAAAATACATTACCAATCTTTACTGATGTGCCAAACGATTGAGCCCAAGGATCAGGAACCAGGAGCTGTCGTCTGCAAAATAACAAATGTCTCACCGAGGCGGGCATACCCATGCTCGGGATAAAAATAGAACCATGGCTACCAATCAAATACACTGTAGATCCATGTCAAATAACTATAAAGAGTAGCCGTGAACAATACATAGCGGAGCTACATATCGAAATCAGAAAGATATACATATAGAGTATCCATCTTCCAGAAGTTGATTCGGCCTGAGGGATGGACTTCAAAGCTTGAGCAAGAACTTCAAAATCTTCCAAAACCTGGTTAGGAGTGTAATATGAGTGTACAACTGCACTACCCATAGGTCTTCGATGGTTCATCGGTCATGGACTCGATAATCTTGATGATCGGACTGAAGGCTTCAGTCAATTCGAACAAGGACTTGATTGGACATTTAGGATGGTCAGGTATGCAGACAAGAGACATATTGCAGAGGGGCCGACTCAAGCTTAGTGATAAACTTCCCTTGGACAATAGCATGACAAGTGATGAGACTCAGGCAGCATATATGTTAATCATAAGTCTACGAAGAAGGAGGCAACGCAAACTCTTCATATGTTTGGAAGAATAACCAAACGATGGAGGACACAAATCTATATAGCAAGAAAAGCTTCCTAAGGTCATACTACATCCCATAGTCTGATGATCAAATGGATAGATGTGATTTATGCAAGGGAGACTCATTATGCTGCCAATAAAGAAAATACTTTTCCCTTCCTCTTTTTGGGGTATATTTGATTTTTTTGTTCTTTTCGATAATTTTGGAAAAAGAATAAAGGAGCATTACATTACAATGGAGGAACAAGTATTGCAAACATACAAGCTCAAGGCACAAGGACAAGACTGATGTTATAGTAAAATGATACTCGGGAAAAATCCTTTGGCGGCCAAAGGTGTTAAGACGCAGAAGAAAATTGTCACAAGGCTGGTGGATAAGGTATGCAAATGCGGTTGATAAAACACACAATGGTAACGTCCTTCGATGTAATTTTAATGATCCCAAATAAGGTAAGCTAGGTGGTTTTTCATATTTAGGGAGTCTGAAAAAACATAAAAGGAGACTCCACTAGGGCACGTTTTTCGAAGATAGTCTAGTCGGTTCGAAAAAGGGGTAAACTAGCACCGATTAGACGTCGATTCAAAACCATTTTAACGAGTGTGACAAGGAGAAGATCACTCGGCCATTTTTTCACTTTTAAGGAGTCTGAAAAAAGCTTAACTATGGACCCCGTCAGGAATATTCTTCTGGACCAATTTAATGAGTGTGAAAGAATAAGGTCACTCGGCGATCTTTTCAATTTTAGGGAGTCTGAAAAGAGCTTAACTATGGACTCCATGGGGGTTCCTTTTTCATAAGTTTAGTCCCTTGGGCCCGAAAAAGAGATAAAATTATACCTGAGAGTACTCTTCTAAAGAATGGAATTTCTATAGAGTATACCTTTGTTCGTACAATTTACCATCCGAACCGAAAAAGGGGTAAACTATCACCGGACAGACGTGACTTCAAATTTCAGTTTAATGAGCGTGAAAGGCCACAAGATCGCTTGGCAATCTTTTCATGTTTAGAGGGTCTGAAAAGGGCTTAAAAGGAGACCCATTATTTTTTGGGAGTCTTGAGGGTGAGACAAAGAGCGAAGAAGAATCATGCAAATGAGGCTCAAACTCATATTCAGGAAAGAATATAAGGACTCTTGAGCCTATAGTGTTTTAGAGACAGCATGGACACCATAATGCAACCAGGACCTACCTAGGGCATCCATGTTCTGGTAAGATCTACCGCCAAGTTGTGACACTTCTAAAGCAGATATGATGGTTCCATGTCACAACCTGATGGGATCGATCCTATAGAAGAGGAAAAAGACAATGAGATGCAAAAGTTGGGGTAATAACCTAACCTATATGCTCAAGTTGATTCTTGAAAAAAAAATTATGGACCATCAAAATTTTCTCAAAACTCAAAAAAAATGTCCCAATACCTGATCAAATCCCTCCCATATAACTCCTGAATCACTCTAAATGGTTTTTGGTATAAATAAACTGATAAGCAAGGCCAAAAAAGTGACAAAAAGAGGCCAAAAAGTCTATAAATAGAAGTTGGCAGCTCATTATCACCATTGTTGATTTGGAAATTGACTCTGGAGTCAAAAGACCCCCTTTGCTAAAAATGGTGATTCTGGGAGCTACAATGGACGAAACGAACTTCCGCTTGGACCAAGTAACTACAAACTCCCTTATCTAGCTATTCAATTCTTCAATTTTGTCTTTAAGTTCATTTTTTGGGTGGGCATCGACCTTAAAAAGGTCGACCCTAGGTACACACGGGCTGTCACTGGATAGGTTGCATGTACACTCGGGCAAAGTAAAGGCTACCCATGTGTACACACGACTTTCGCCTCTACAGCTCATGTGGACCCCCCCTTTGTAGAAAAAAAAGAATTAAAGGGCAAGTACTGACCCTCCTGAACTTTGTTGTGTTGGCAAGATGTATGTCCAGTGGAGGGAAAGGGAGCATGAAGCAATCAGTGAGTTTGTTGCAGGAGATCCGAATGTCGTGAATGTGTTGATGCAATGTGGTTTACTGAAGTTCTTTCTGTGTCCATTTATGCAAGCACAACCAAGGATACTGAATGCCTTGATTCACTACTGGCACCTTGATGTAGAGGCCTTCATGCTAGAGGGGCAATCACTGGTGCCCACCACCGAGGATATCTATTTTTTCACTGGCCTCTCAAGGAGAGGGGAACCAGTCAACTTCAGGACGTTTCCTATGGGACCAAGTAAGATATCGGAACTGATAGCCAAGCACTGTGAGGCTGAGACTGATCATGCGGGCTCCCAGGTACCCATCAGTAAGATCACTAACCTATCGTTGCAGGTGATATTATTACTGATTGGGTGGATTACTAGCTCAGCAGCCTTGCATCAGGCGTCTCAAGCACAGATGAACTATGCTATCCAGTGCTTGAATGCACAGATTTTTCACTGGAGTACCACACTGCTTGAGTGCATGAAGAGGCAATTGACAGATTGTCGACAGCGGACACAAAGGAACTTCGGGTTCGAGATGATTTTCTGTTCATTTTTCTTTGAGAGAGTTCCGAGCTTTAGCCCTCAAAAAGTAGTACGAGGACATTAGGCCTCATTTCCTGTAGTGTGTAGATGGGCAGTATTACTTCCACGACAGGGTGGTGGAAGGACCAATGAGTCCTTTGATGATGACTTATTTGTGTGGCTGTCACAGAAGATCTCCGTGATTGAGGATTACCCACATGTAGGGATAGATTTTTCTAGAGATCCTGAGATACCCGTGCCTCTTGGTGAGGAGCGAGGGAAGATGGGTAAGTCTCCACCTTTGTAGTTTTTTTTTTTGTTTGCATATGTAATTTTTTTTTTCTGTCATTTTTGTTATATATATCATTTTTTTGTATGCCAGAGTATTTGATGGGTATACGTTTGTTGCATGTAGATGTGGGACCCATGCAACCTGTCGATTATGCATGGAACAGGCATCGTCCACGGCCAGAGGCCGCAGCTGCTGCCATCGGGGGAGCAGCAGTAGCAGGGAACCACCCAGTCAGGGAGGCTGAGAGGGTCCTTAGATGAGTTGAGTGGAACTTCACTGCACTCACTCACATAGTCCCGATGGCAGAGATAGAGGACCTGCCGCCATCCATGCCGCCTCATGTAGTGGGGGCACCTCGGACATGGGTCCGATTTTTTAGGCATTTAGCCCATGCTGTGGACTATTATAATAGGGCCCACAGGCCCTGAACCTATTTAAACTTTTCACGTGCCATGAGCACTTACTTGTATATATTTTTTGAGGGCATAAGTCCTGTGACTCGTTATTGGTCCCATTTTTTAGGCGCTTGCGTCCATCTATGTACTCTAGTTGTTTTATGATGTTATATATGGTTTTTGATCTTTTGTGTCTTATGGATCACATGTGAAAAAATGTATTTACATTCTTATGCCAATGTTCTTTCATATGTGTGCAAGATGCCAATCTAAAATTTGATTAGCTAGAGTATCTGTAATTTGGTTTAATCTCCTAGGAACATGAAAATATGTAATATAATCAAAATTTCATTTTAAGAGACGTACCCTAAGGAATCTTCAGTGTAAAGTTGGATCATGAACCCGGTATACTCTGTTTAGCTGCGACACAACCAATTGAGCATCGAGATAGACCTGGAGATGAGAGATACCCAATGACAAGGCATCATGAAGCAACTCAATAACTGCACTATACTCGGCGACATTATTTGTGGTGTCACCTAAGCATATACCTCTGGAAGATAACAACTGGCCTTGAGGTGTAAAGATTACCCAAGCTGCGGAGGTAAGCCTCCGAGTGTGCCGAATAGCACCGTCTACATACCCAACGAACACCTTGGAATCACTTGACATCTGCCATATTGATGAAAGATAACATCAATGACACGTCCATGACACTTAAAAGAAACTAAAAAGTAATAGTACAAAGACTATACATATGTTACAAAAAGTTACCCACAGTGACCTACCTATGAGTAATAATTCTTGAGGTGGAGCCCATTTCTAGGCTCCACCAAAGCATTCCCTTCAAAATCAACCAGACGATAAGCACCTTTCTTTAATACCTCTTTTATGATGAAGGGTCCGAACCACATGGGTTTGAATTTTCCTACCCCCAAGGGGTCCTTATCTTGGTCATAGACCAGGACAAGGTCGCCTTCAGAGAAAATCTGAGGATGAACGGACCTATCATACTAACACTTGACCTTATGTTTGTGAGCCTCATTGGCCAGGGCCGCATCATGACGCTGCTCATTGAGCTTCTCAAGGTGTACTAACCGTTCTTCAAGTGGAGAAGTGTCTGGCAATAATTGTACTGCCAATTTTAGAGATGGGATCTAACATTTGATGGGCAAGACTGCCTGCAACCCGTAAACGATTTGAAAAGGTGAGAAACTGGTTGCAGTCTTAACAGATGTTTGGTAAGCCCATAATGTCGAGTATAACATCAAATGCCAATTTGACTTGGTTGAGTTGATAGTTGTTTACAGCCTCTACCTGCCCATTGGATTGGGGGTAGTAAGGTGATGAATGCTCTTGCCGTAACCCAAGATTTGATGTTAATTCGGTCATCATTTGGTTCTGAAAGTGACTGCCATGGTCAGTGAAAATCTCTCTCAGGACATCGAACCTTGCTATGATCTGATTGAATAAGAAGAGAGTTGCAGTCTCTCCATCATATTTAAATGTTGGCATAGATTTGACCCACTTAGTGAAGTAGTCGACAACTACGATGATATAGTGGTGTCCCCTTGCTGACGGGGGGTTGCAAGTAGTGTAATCAATCCCCCACTTGGTGAAGGGACCAACTGTGATGATAGGAAATATCAGAGTGGGATGTGACCTCATCTTTCGAGAGAAGACTTGGCATGAATGACACTTCTTGACCGATTCTATACAATCCTTGATAAGTGTCGGCCAGAAGTAACCTATGCGTAAAATATTTTGGGTTGTTGCCAGCCCATACAATTGACCGCAACAAGCTCCAGTATGGAAATCGTTGAGCATGATGACTGCCTCCTCATGTGTTAGACATCTACGTAAGATACAGTCTACACCTCTCCGATACAACGTATCATTGAGTATGAGATAATTCTTAGCCTAATGGCATATGCGCCGATGCTCATCACGAGAAGCAGAGGTGGAGCACTTCAAAGTATAGAGATAGATAAGTATATCTCCGTACCAGGGATCTGAAGATGTGATCAAAAACATATCTCCCTTGATAGGCGATTCCTCAGGCACAACGTCACCTGACTCAACCGGAAGTTCCGAAATAAGCTCTGCAAAGACCAATGACTTTTTGGACTTCGCTGAAACGAAGTCTATGTCAAATTCCTAGAGGATGACTATCCATATACTGATTTTTCCACCTATAACCCTTCATGTCAACATGTACTGGAATGGATGCACAACAACAATGACAGTGGTCTTGCGAAATAGAACATAATGACGAAACCGTTGAACAGCATAAACTGCTACCAACGCAAGTTTTTCAATATGAGAATAATTGAGTTCCAGTCCTACGAGGCCTCGACTCAGGTAATATATCACATATTCTGAGAATGAATCATCTTCCTGAACTAAAACCATGCCAATGGTTGACTCTACGGAAACCAGATATAATAAGAAATCTTTGTTATAGTTAGGTGGTTGTAGCAGAGGTGCAGTTGTGAGGGCATGTTTTAATGCATCGAAAGAGCATTGAGCGGCTTCATCCCAGAAAAAGGGAACGGCTTTCTTCAGTAAATGCATAAAGCCCTTGGTAATTTTGGCATAGTTGGCGATGAAGCATCATAAGAAGTTTGCCTTGCCTTGTAGACTCTGAAGTTGTAGGATTGTGCATGGGGGGGGGCAACTGAATTATTGCCTCCACCTTGAGAGGATCGACCATGATCCCTATTGTTAATACAATGAAACCTAGCAAACTTCCTGATGCTACGCAGAAGCTGCACTTGTTTGGATTCAAGCGAATCCTAAAGTAGCGACAACGTTCAAAGATTAGTCTAAGGTGTGTAGGATGATCCGTTCTCTTGCGAGATCGTGATGCTAAATCATCTAGATAGGCCTCGACTATATGCTTGAGATCATGAAAAGAAAAAGACATGGCCCGCTGGAAGGTGGCACCAGCATTTTTAAGACCAAAAGGCATCTTATGATATGAAAATGTACCCCACGGACAAATGAATGTCGTTTTGTGTTGGTCTTCGGGTTTGATTTGGATTTGATTATATCACAAAAAACCGTCCATGAAAGAAAAGTCTTCGCAACCAGCACATTCATCAATGATCTGGTCGATGAACGGTGTTGGAAAATTATCTTTGGTACATGCCTTGTTCAAATCATGAAAATCGGTACATACACGAATCGTGCCTTGTTTTTTATTGACCAGCACAGAATTCGACACCCATTGAGTCAAATGGATAGGATAGATAAAACCTACCTTTAGCAATTTATCAACCTCAATCTTGATGGTTGCTGCTTTCTTGGGATTAACTGGATGAAGTTTTTGTCGAACAGGCTTGGCATCAGGACATGTTGTGATTTCATGTTCAACTATTTTTGGATCGATACCTGGCATCTCCTCATAAGACCAAGAAAAAATGTCACGGAATTATTTGAAAAGATCTGTGTATATTTGAATCTCTTCGGGGGAGCAATCTGCTCCGACGAAGATGTTCTCCATGACGCCAGGGTTTCGGGTGATCCGAAATCGGATCCAAAATCCTGACAGAGTTTAAAAATGCTCAAAATGGAAAGTTCTTGAAATGCGACGAAACAAGCACCATTGCATCCGACTCATCTTCCTGATTCTGGCAGTATATTTACTTTGTCAAACGAGCTCTGTATGAAAAAGATATCGCATTCTGTCCGAAAAGCCAAACAGGTAAAAAAAGGGATGATTGTACAATCCATATAGTCCACGTGGCATGCTAACTGTGCAGACCGTACGGTCTGTACAGCTGATGTGGAAATCTCGGAAGGCAACATGTGGCAGCTCCAGGAGGCGACATGTGGCAGGCAGATTTGGGCGTACAGGCAGACAGTTGGGCCAATCCAGGGGTGACACATGTCACCACTGTAAGGGTGGCACGTGGCACAGATGACGTCAGCAGCTGACGTGGTAGGCTGACAG
>JASDQU010242194.1:81339-92412 GCA_032191745.1 Picea mariana
CCACTCTAAATAAACTATTGTGAGTAGGTTGCCCGATGGATTGCTGATGCGAACCAAAAAGTGAAGGGGACGAAGGAGGGATATGGCCTCCTACGTAAGAAAAAGCGTTAAAAGGGACAGGATTTCCCCCCAAGTGACCTTGCAGAGGAGCACTAGAGCTACCTATCCGCAAACCCAAAGTCTGTAAAGTGGAGTAGGATAGTACAGGACTTGTACCCGAACTAGGCATACCGTATGAGAATGGAGGGCCTGTCGCACTATGTGTAAGAGGGGTTGTGGCCACCGCCAAAGATAGGTTTGGACCACTGTGCGAAGTAGTTGCAGTCGAGACCATGGTGGCTCAAACCGACAACAGTAGGTTAGGAGATGACTCTCTTGTGGTGACAACCATGGTGGGAATTGAAGAATTCCCAATAGAAGTAACAACATTTGTTTCCATTAATGTGTGAGGCACTGTCTGGCGCTCGTGAAATTGAATTGGTACAATAAAAGGTGCCAAGAGATCAGTGGTTGAGGTCTCAACCGAGCCAAGAGTGGTTGCTTCAAGGTTCAAAATGTTCAATTCCTCTGGGGGTTTTTCGGGCACAATGGTTTGTAACCTGGTCGCTTCAAAAGACCCTTGTTGGTCTAGCTTTCGCCTTAATGGTGGCGGGGGTGGCTCCAGTGTAATCAGCGGCAGGTCAAGAAGCCTTCGTGACCGGTGGAGCTCAGGATCATCCACTGTGTGAGAAGATCCAAGACACTCTAAGGTATTCTAAATGCCCAAAAGTAACACACACTAAGAAAAAAGTCCCTAGAAGATAAGACAAGAAAACACTAAATTAATTGGAAGAACAGTTACAACAGCCAACACTAGAGCAACTTACCGGTGCAAGTACAACTCAAACACAGAAACGCCCTCCTGATATACTCTACAAAGTGTGGCCCAATGTGTATCCTAAGTACTGCGTTATACCCCCGCAATCACCTGTGTATGTCCCTAACAAAGATTGGCAACTAGGTTGCTAGGATGTGAACAATTACCAGGCGGGTACAGTCGAAAGTCAGGTAGACCACAATGAGTAGGGTATCGAGCCCGAAACCTGTCAAGGGTATCAAGAGAAAATGGTCTGGAAGACAACTGAGGACCTCAAATGGATTCGAGACCCACGAAGCTCCGTGGAAAATGCAAACGACGGAATCCCAAAATAAGCCCTCTATATGTGTTCTCCACTACGATTGGTCTGGCTTTGGAGGGGTTATCTCCGCTACCTTTCCACACGCGACCTCGTGTTTATCCCCTGTGTTAGAGGGGGGTCCCGGATAACTTTCATGAAAATGGACTTAGACACTCCCTATCTCAGAGTCCAATGTTTCATTTTAAAATGGCCTTGAAGAGTTTCCTCTCCAACCTAATCCAAGGCCCTAGTCTTGAACTAGTTTGTGAACCCTACAAACATAAAAGTCTAGTAGATTTTAAATTTAGCGTTACGTTTATGGCTTTGTCTTACGTCAAGGGGTATGAGGGTGAAAGTGATGATGTGTAAAATATGAAAGTAAAAAATGAATAAAAAAGATGGAAACAAAAACTTTTACTGAACGCAAAATTTCAACAACTTTTCAAAAGAAAGATTTTTTAACTTTTCTAAGATTTTGGACAACAAACTCAAAAGAATTTCACTCAACTACGAGCTACTTATGATCTAAGTGAACTGCAAAAACTTATGAAATAAAATACTTTTCCCTATCTAATGATGCAGAAACACACTCTTCAACCAAAGAAGAAAATGAAAAGAGATTTTTATATTTATTTAAGTGCTAGTAAAGAAAGAAAGCGAAAATACCAACAAGCAAAAAACCAAGAAAAACAATTCTGTCTTAAAGCGTAGATCGCAAAGAATCAAATTAAAAAATCACACAATAGCAATTGTAAAAACAATGACTCTCACGCTTGTCTAAAAACCGTAAAAATAAAATAAAATTCTGACAACGTTTTAAATGAGAAAAAGCAAGCTAAGGGAAAAAATAATCCTAAGCTACTAACTGTTCAAACATAGATTCAAGCACCTGAGAGGAATACTTCTTATCAAAGGAGGGGATGACTGCCCCACCTTGAACAAAAAGTAGCCTATACAAGCACGTGATTGTTACTCAAACAACACACATGCAGACACGCGTTGAATAGAGACAGAGGGCGTGTACACGCGGGCTGACATTGTACAGGCCGCGTGTATATCTAAACTCTAAGAAAAAATGAAAACAAACATACCAAACCAGGAAGAGACCACTGATATTGATAACCAGGATCCCTTGAAGGCTTGGATACTCTTTTTAATAGAGAAACAAATAATGCAAGGAAAAATAATAAGGCAAAAACAATCTGAGATAGGACTGCTAGCAAACAAGACTCAGACAGAATTTCAGAAAACCCCCTGAGAATGTGTGATTCTGACGTGGGATGTAAGAGGATAGGGCATGGGTACATGCATTCAGGCCTTGTGCAGGGCGTGTGTACCTTTGTGGGTCCCGAAAAACACAGTCAAGCAAAAGTCAGGGAAAGCTGGTATGGAAAACCAAACTCCCTACTAGCTCAGACTTTACAAAAACGAAAAGAAAAAACAGGCAAGAAAAACTAGTCTTTAAACTACCCAAAAACTAAATAAAATTCTAGGAATCCTAAAGAGTTTTATCCCCAGTACAGTTGCCAATTCTATTGTTGGGGAAAAACACCCTACGGACTAGCAAATAGAGTTCAGGCTTTGCATGCAGATATGACCGAATAGAAATTACTTTCTACCTACATACCTAGATTTAAATCCCCTTTTCTTAGTAAATGCATGGAAAGATCCACCTACCTTGTTATCGGCATTTGATGTCGATCCTCCATTGTGCTTGATTACTTGTTCGCAATACTCCTTCCAAAGCTGACCTACATTCAAGACGAGCAAAAACTATGCATGCATACTACTTATATACTAACGGGTTAGAAATCAAACATAAACTAATCAAACCATAGAAAGTTCATGAATTAGGACGGGAAAATCATTCTCTTTATTACTTAAAATGAGTCAACTTACAAAAGTTGAGACCGACCACCGCTCCTTGAACCTAATCCTAGGCTCCTCTTCTTCTATCCTTCAACTACTTTGCTTTAAATCTCATTTGGCATTAGGAAAGGCTAAAGGGTTGGGACAATGGAATATGTAAATGGGTAGAGTTTCTTTGCTATATTTTTCTCCTTCCAAATGGTACCCCTACCCCTTCTTTTATAGGCTAGAAGGAGCTAGGTATTTGGACGAACCCTCGGTCATGCATGGCCAAGAGTTTCAATTAACTCACGCATATCTTTTTGTTCCATCGTCAACTTTCCTTTTTTCATGCTTTTGTCGGTCCACGCGGGCTGTTTTGGGTCATCCAGCGTGTACACACGTGCAGTAATGAGTTAGGGTGTGTGGGCCTTTACGCAAGAGGATTTTCAAAGAGTTGTTCAGCAAAGTTTTGGCAAAGAAGGGATATAAGTTGGCCTGATGCCAGGTAAGCATGTGTGGTGCAATTTAGGGTTATAACATGTGTACGCAGGATATTAGCTCAACAAGGTGCATACACTTTCCAAAAAAAGGTTTTTTAAGAAGAAGCCTCAACATTTTTTTGGCAAAATATGTAAGTGGAAAGGCTAATGTCATGTATGCATAGGTAAGACCTTTTTGGAATATAACACACATAGATTTGGTTGATTGAAGGATTCTTTCCACACCATCGTTCGACTAGAGTCACTAAAGGAATAACTCGAGTCAAGACACAATTGAGCATACAGTTTGCAAAATATACTGCTTTAGCCCATAAGTGAGGAGGAAAACATTTATCCTACAAAATAAATCTATCCATTTTGATTAACGTCCCATTATTGTATTGTGTGATGCCATTTATGTTGAGGTGTGTGAGAAACCAACCATTGCTAGTCAATACAATATCCAACCAAGTATTCTTTAGAAAGTCAATTTACATATTCACCACCATTTTTTGATCTCAGGAACATGATGGGTCAACCACATTGTTTTCTAGAAAAGGCTCTAAATCATTGAACTTTTCAAAGACAAGATTTTTATTCTCTAGAAATTAAACCCAAGTGAAATGATAGAGATCGTCAATGAAATTCAATATATACCTTGCACCTTCTTGTGAAGTTATACTGATGGAAAAAACATCATTGTGAACAAGATCTAGGAGATTATATGCTTTCCACACTTTGCTAGAGTCAAAAGGTACCTGATGATTCTTTCCAAGAACACATCCTTTACAAACGCCTTCAAGGGGAAACACTTTAGGTATAGCAACAACCATTTTTCTAAGTTTCCATGGAATAAATACTTTGAAAATTTAGTTGTTTGAGTCATTCATGCCAAGTTTGACTTTTCTCATCAATGTTAGCAAAAAGCACATTCAGTTCAGTGTCGGGTCAAGTTGTGTCACAAAATTTATATAGACTATCGTTTAGGTCAGGAAACCCCCCAACAACAATCGACTGACCTCTCTTCAAATCTCAAACAAAGGACCGATATAGCCAAAATTATACAATATTACTTGATTTTATTAAATTAGCAACATATAACATATTGGCACTAAGGTTTGGCACATTATAGATGTTGACATTTCTCCCATGTCAATAGGAAACATCACCCTGACCAACAATATTGAGAGAAACATATTTGGAAACATAAATCTTCCTCTCCTTTGATTCATTCAAGAATGTGAACAAGGAAACATCTTTATCCATATGATAATTGCACCTAGAGTCGACTACCCATTAGTTTTGTGTAGAATTAGATAGAAATTATTTAGAAGTTCTAACTTGGAAGGCAAAATTATTAGCGGGTCAAAAAACAATGGACACCTCTCCTTCAAGGAATTTAACCTTCTCCTCTAAATCGTCTCTCTTCTTATAAAAAACCTTATCCATATTTCTATGCTTTCCATAGTGTTGACATGTCTTCTTCTTTCTACTTTCGTGGGCTGCATCTGCTCTCCCTTTAGGTTTCTAGTCGAGGCATCTAGGGTTTTGTGTAGATGTATCAAACCATCCTCTTTCCCTATGACTTGACTTTCCATTTTCCTTGAGAAAGTGGGATTGATATTTACCACTAAGATTTCTCTCTTCAATAAGTCTATGTTGATGAGTGATAAAAAGACCACAGAAAGATTCAAAGGTGTAATACTTACCATTTTCCTTTTGTGTCTGCTAGTTAGTGTAGAAAGTCAAAACAAACATGTTGAATGGTGTTCTAAAATTTATCAGGACTGGCTTGATGAGTTTCCTATCTTTATTCTGATAAGTCTTTTCGCATTCACCCAATTTCAACTAGAGTTCCTTTACATGTGCCAGATATTCCTCTATTCCTTCAAAAGAATGAGTATCGAGAGATATCATATCTTTCTCCAATTGTATGATGTGGATTTCATAGAATATGTCAAACAACAAATTCAACTTCTTATAGAATTGATGAGGGCAGTCAATTTAACTGATGTGAAATTGAATATCCCATGAGATATAGGTTGTGATGACCCCCACAACCTCATCGTTCTTGTCATCAACAATGAACGTTTCCTGATCACTTATTTGATCTAGAATCACAGTGTTTGTACACTACCACAATCCTTTACTCTTCAATAGGGTTTCCATGTCTAGTTGTGTAGTATACCTAGGGAGGTAATATGGGGTACCTAGGGAGGTACCGAATGGGAATGTTGTTATGTGTATTCAATGTAAAGTGGACTAGGTGCACTATATTATGGTACTTAAATATAATAAATGTGAGAAGACTCTCTAGAAGGTTCCTAGGATATAGAGAGAGATATATAAATAAGTTTAAGCAATGTATTGAAGCATAGTAAATAATATTGTGAATGTATCAATCATTTATTTAGGAGTGCTATCCTTCCTTAAAATCTGCAATTTTTCAGGGTATTTTCCGCAGACGGCGATGCGATTTATTTTATTTATGTAGCACATGTATGCCGAATTTTGTAAAAGAAAATTAAATATATGAGTTCCTCTCACAATTTTACCCAATTTCGAAAAAAAAATCGTCCAAATCGGAGTTGTTGAAGTGAAGATATCACTGATTTAAAATCAACCATTTTTGGGGGTTTCTCGTGACGGTGGTGGGACTACAACACTCATATTTTTTTACAGAGTGATGAGATTGCTACCAGATCCATTCCATTGGATAGACAAATTTATTATATGTGGTATTTCAAATGAATATTCGACTTCTCATGGAAATTAGACGGAAAATTGAAACCCTTGAGCACCATGTCCAAGAGGGTCTACAAGATGTCAGGGACAATTGTCACAATGTTCAAAGGTCCTTGGCTCACACACATGAGATATCTTATGGAGGACATCAGGGATTCATATACTCAATAAGTATATGTTTGGTATGATTTTAAGGTCGATAGTGATGATTGGTATATGGATAGTTGTCATTTTTGGGATGATAGCCACTTTCGTATTTTATTTGATGACTCTACTCCACCTTATGTAGAGAACATCAATGTGACAAATAAGGAGCCAGTTATGATTACCAATGTCCATCTTGCATAGTATACAGTGGTATTATTCCTTCCAAATTCAGTTACAACCCTTTCCCACTATGTGGATGGATCTTCTTATTTGGATCCTCATGACATGTGTCGGTCTTTGGAATATTATTTTCAGTTGTTTATTAGGTTCTGATATCTTCCACGTGGAGTTCACATGAGAACTTGCACAGGATACCTCGGTTTACAATGGAGGTTGGACTACTTCAACATGGTGGATTTCATTTCTACATGGGAGCCTTGTTCTATAATCTACTTCAACACTATGGTCCACACTTATCCATGGGACCTGGTATATGGTTGTACACCCTCATAACAAGAGTTGAGGACAACACTTTCCTAAGTGGGATCGAATGTTAGGTAGCTAGAGAGTTATTGGGGGGCGCAGAGGGCCCATATTTATAATAGTAGAGGCCATTCAATGTAAGGTGAACTATGTCCACGGTAGTATTAAATAAGGCCCGTTATGGTAGTTATATATAATAAATATAAGAGGAATTCTTAGAAGGTTCTTCCTCTAGAATGTCATTAGGTAGTTGGTAGCACTATATAAAGGGGTTCAAGCAATGTAATGAGATATAGAAGTGAATTATTGTATTTGGAGCGGTAGTTCAATAGGATGATTCTCCCTCGAAGAGGCAAGTGAACAAGAGAGGATCCCTTCCATAATAGGATTCATTGTATGGTGTTTTCCTACCCTAAGGGTTTGATAATAATAAAGGATATTTTGCATATTGTTCTTGTATATCTATTTTGGCACTTTTGTATTTAGTCTTTGGTACTTAACAGGTTCCCATGCTGCATAATTTGATTAATTCAAAATTATAGGATCAATATTTGAATCCATGTTCGATATCTATACATAATAGTTCTTCTTCAACAAGTTCCAATCGAAAAACCATCGACCCAAAGTCAATCACACAACAAATCAGACTCAACAAGGTTTATGAATAACACGTGAGGTTTTAAACCATCAGCTATGATACCATGTTGGAGATTGGTTGGAACATGATATAAAATAAAAAAATAGTATTGTAGGTGTTGGTGCAGGCCAATTTTGGGAGAAAACCAAGGAATTTTTGAATGAATCAAGGAAGAAATGGAAAAGTATAAGGCAACACCAGAAAATTGGGAGCACACCCGAAACAAAGGAAAAGCAGTGCCAGAAATAGAGGAAAACCAGCAACAAGGAAAAGCAGTTACAAAGTGGACAAATTGTTGTGAATCAGTTCGAAACTGGACAAGCACCGACTTGGAGAATGGTTGGATCATGGACCAACTGAGATTTAGTCAGTTGAAAAGTGGAAAAACCTAATCCACTTAGGGTTAGGTTTTTTGTAAGGGCTTTGTCCTATTTTTGGTATAAGTAGAATGTATTAGGACTATAGAAAGGGTTGTTGGTTGGTTGGTTGGTTGGTTGGAAGTTCTCAGTTTTGTTCTGAGTTCTAGAAGTTGTTAGTCTATGTATGCTTGAAGAGTATTTCTAAGTTTTGTGAAGACTATCACTATCTATGGAGATCGGTTGTAATGGATGAAGAATTGTACAGTGCGCAGCACTAGATTTTGCATGAAGATTAATAAAGATCTTAAGCGACTCATCTTTATGGATGTATCCCTAGGAAGGGGTGAACCATGGTATATCTGGGTTATGTCTGAATGTTTGTGGTACTTGTGATGATATTTTCTTTAATGAGTTTTATGATGAAATAATACTGCGCACTAAGGATAAACTAATGAAATCTATTGAACAACTCTAAATGGATGAATGTCATAGTTAGTATTCATATATAAATCTTATGTTGCAATAAATGAATATATTTCATTGGGTATATGTTGTTATAATGATTAACAAAGTTTTGTTGGAATAGTTACATCACTGGTCAGAACTAATATCCAGCTAGGGTTAGCATGATAAATGGATATTCAAGGACTAGAAGTTGAGTATATCTAATGCCCCTGAGAGAGAAGAACATCCCATCCCATGGTTGCAAACACTTGAGTCCTATGGCCACCCATTGAATCCATCCTGGGTGAGACTGTGCAATGCACTCCGTGCATTGTGTTTCCTTCTGGTATCCAGAAGGGCCTATGATCAAAGGGTTGTTCGTAATCTTGTAGTTAGAACCTAGTTCAACCCATAAATCCAACAATAGGTAATCAAATAGGAAAATAATATTTACAATACAAAAGGTAGTGTCTAAAGACACTGTTACAATACCTAAGCACGATGCATTTTGATCAGAACATCATAATGCATATTGGACATATTGCACACAACAATGATATCACCATTATCTTGATGGTAATGAATCATGGAGTTTTCTATTTATACCTTCAATATCTAACCAACTTCATTGAAATCAAGAGGATCTTTTTGGTTGTTAGAGTTGACTCTGTGAAATCCACACTGCCAAGTCAGCTCGAGAAGGATGCTTTACCTGATTTCCCATGCATCCAACTCATAGTCGATTTCTTCGATAGTCAATACATCGACTGATTATATTTGATTGTTGGTTGGTTTTTCTATCTAAATACTTGTCAACTACTCGACCAACTAATGTAGAGATCTAATCGATCACCTGATTGATTGTTTCTATATGTAGGTCGACCACCCGACCAATCAATTCCAAGAGAAGTGTGATGAATCATCATGACTTGATGTTCGAACAAGGGTTTACAACAATATTATTTGATTGAATATTTCATGGCACCAACTAATAAGGATATATTATACCCTTAGATGTAGTACTTGATTACCTAGTAAATGAGAGTGATTTCCCAAGTATTATTATCAGTGTACTATAGCAATAGGATGTACATAGGTTTATATAAGGTTGGTCTCAGGTGAACCTAGAGGGATTCCAATATACCTAAGGGTACATGGAAGGAAAATAAATAGGTGTTTTCTAATGCGATGTTACTTGAAGGGGTACCAATAGAGGTTACGAGGGTGTCCAAATAGGTGAAACCACTTGAAATTGTTTTATGTATTCATCCCCAAACGTATATTTACGCACACAATGATATCTCTATGTTATTTAAAGAGACTAGAACATGTCTCTAGCCTTTTTTATTTTTATAAAATCTAGATGCATGTTGTCTCAAGAAAGAGAAGTAATACTACTTGTAGTGATCCTTGACCCATATAATTGAATAAAAAAAAAAGTATTCAGAAAATATGAATGTAGAAAAATAGATACAAGAGACAAATAAGATGATATATGTGAAATATGTCCTTGTATTAATGATTATCAAAGAAATAAAACAATGTCCACTAGCCTCTTCAGGTAGGGATACCTCTTGTTGAGAAAACCTCCAAATAGATTAAAAACATTCCATAGCCTAATATCTCTATAAATAAATTATTTGTATAAAAAACCTAACTATTTGTGGTCCCATCATTAATGAGTACCAAAATCTTAGTGGGAATTGCTTGATAAAGAGGACCCTTTCACATTCAATATCTATCCAGCAACTATCTAATGAGACTTGTTCAAATAACATGGACAAACACATTAATTCACTAATTTATCATTATAGGGAGATTAGGATGGGACCCAAACACAAAGTGTGCCTGAAATTAGGAAATTTCTTGGGTTATATATATATATTACAAACAATTGATTAAAAATTTCTTCAGAATTGCTTCTCAACCAACTAAGTTAACAAAAAGAATAGACATTTCAAAGGGACCCCCAAATGTGAAGAGTCTTTTACTAACCTTAAAGAATTACTAACAACCACACATATACTTTGGATTCCAAATCTAAAAGGGAGTTATGTTGTGCTAACAGGTGCTTCTAACTCAACAATAGAATATGTGTTAATAAAAGAAGACAAGGTGATATGTTATGCACCATGGAAATTGTCATAGCTAGAAGGGAACTATGCTACCCATAACTTAGAATTAATAGATGTTATACATTATTTGAATATTTGGAGACATTGTTTGTTAAGATACAATTCTTTTTGAAAATAGACCATTGAAGTTTTCAATAATTTTCAAATAACCCCAACTCACAATGATGGATGGAATTCATATTAGAATATGATTTTGAGATACAATATGTTATAGGTAAGGAGAATAATGTAGTATTTTATCCTAGCATAATATGTACAATTGATATCTCCTTGATTAAAATAGAATTAGAAAAATAATTAGGGTATATTTACCTAATGATCCACACTTTGGAGTAATATTTAATGAATCTACAAGACATTGGAGTAATATTTAAATTAATTTACAAGACACTATTCATCTTAGGGAAAAATCTATTAAATATGTTTAAGAAATAATTACTAACTATATTACAAAAATAAACTTTGCATTCCCTATATTCTTGATCTTAATACTATGACTATGAGATATTTCCATGATATACCTATAGAAATTCATACTGGGTTCTTTAACACATTAATTAAGAAAAAAACATTATGAAAAAAAAAATGAAAAAGGACATAGAAGAGTATGTACAATTTTTCTTTTTCTTGTGAATT
>JASDQU010242195.1:0-33482 GCA_032191745.1 Picea mariana
TCCTTGCTGCCGTGTGTCATCCATCCGCCTCCCCATCTTCGCCCAGGTGGCCCATCCTCCGTCTCTCTATCCAGTCACCACCTGCCGCGTGTCCCGCTCCTTTTCCACGTCAGCCTCTCGCCAAAGAATGGGTCCACTATCCCTCGTCTTCCCCCTCTTCCACCTGTTTTATTCCACCATGAGCCCTCCTTTGTCACTCTTCCCGCGCCACGCCTTTCCCTTTGCGACCTTGTAATCTGATGCCATCACTCCTATCATTCGCCCCATTCGCCGTGTTGGCCTTTCATGCCCATCCCTCAAGCTTTTCAGTTAGTCCAGGTGGCTACGTGAGGAGTCTTCCATATCCCGAAGTGCTGAGTTGGCTGGGCCATCCTCAATCCCAAGAAGCAGTTATTGAAGCGGTTGGTGGTGGTTAGACATCGTCTCCGCCATAATGGGAACGTCCTGCAATGAATTAAAAGCACGTCGATTCACCAATGAAACTGTCAGAAGATCGATTGCGTCTGCCATTAGTTGCACGGTTATTCAAAGATTGTGGCTGCAAAGTGTCAGAAGCCATGCAGACGCAAAGACTTCAATGCAGTATCTTGGTTCTACTGTTGTTGTTATTTTGAGTATATGTAGGCATTTTTGCCATTTTTGTATCTATCGATGGTTGAGCTGAGCTCCTGGCTGTAAATCTTTAATGAAGCACTGATACTCTGGTTATGTATCCACTCTTTAGACTTCTTGCCTAATGAATGCCAGTTTCTTTTACGCCTTTGTTACACTGTGTTTGAATCGCTCAGAATTGGAGGATCCAGTCGAGCCATAGTTGTTATAGGATGATGTTGGTAGGATCACTATAACAGTTATGATGTTTCTAACCAATTCTTGTGATTTGTCTATCGCTGAGTGACTTGGAATTGGAGGATCCAGTCGATTCCTCCTCAGCTTCTTGAGACCCTGAATCCAAGAGGATCTTTCTCAGTGTCTTTCTTCTGCGAATAGCCGTAAGCCTGTTGCCTGAAGCTGTTTGTTCATTTTCCTCACTAAGTCTTCCACCTACTCACCCTTTTATCAACTCACTGGCTGAAGTCGGATCAAGACCTCATTTGTCCCCATATGTACCAGAATCAGTTTCCTGAGTTAGAGTGATATCTCCTCGAGTTTTCCTCCATTTGATCACCCCTTTAAATAAATCGTGACATTAAACTGATGGGCGTCGGGCTCTGCTCCTGCAAGCAATCCAGGGGTGACTTCCAGCTCCAACACTTCCTTAGTATCATATCTTTCAATCCTTGGATAAGGGCATTCATGTTCAATATGTTCTACTTCTTCACAATTAAAGAAAAAAAATTCACCTCTAATGGATCCTTCGATATGTGAGTTGTAACTTGCTTCAACTTCTTCAACTTTTTACTTTTCTGCTTCTTGATTTTCATAAAGATCTTGTATCTTGTCCCAAATCTCTTTGGTTGATGCACATGATCCCACTATAGATTTTATTGAATCTACTAGTCTATCCAGGATAGCATCCATTTCCATTTTGTTGTTCCTTCTTGCTTCCTTTTGAGCTACAGTATTTGGTTTCTTCAAAGTTGTGTATCCTGAAACAATTGAGAGACAAATATCCACTCCTAAAGTTTTCAAGTAAGTTTGCATTCTATAACTCCAATATGCATGATTTCTTCCATCAAATAGTGGAATCCCATTTACAATATGACATTGTCCTTCCATCATTGTTCAGGATCTTCCTTCCAGTGGCTAAACTATACTAAAGGTAACCTGCTTTGATACCAATTGTTGATACTGAGAGGGGGGTGAATTAGTATAAAGTACAATTTAAAACACTTTTTAAACTTATACTTCAACCAAATTATATATTTAATTTATATCCAATGAGCAATGAAGAATATCCAATGAAGAATGAAAAATAGTAGAAGAGATACACCAATACACCATGCACCATTTATGAGAAGTAATCATAAGTTATTGTTCAAGGGAAGTAATGAATTCCAAGGGAAGATAACTCTTTCAAGTTCAAAGGAGGGTCAAACCTCTGATCAAGAGAAGCTGCAATTTCCAAGTTCAAGGGAGGATTAAACGTCCAAACAACTCTTTTAAGGGAAGCTACCACTTCCAATTTCAAGAGAGGGTTAAACCCTCTATTCTTTCCCCTTCCTTCCACACAATAATATATAAGAGACAATAAAATTTTACATCAAAATATCACAATCAACAAAATATAACCATTACATAGAAAACATAACTAAAGATCACCAAGATGTGCCTTCATTAGAACTTCCTCAAACATTTTCTCAGGTATGCTACATGTCCTCTTATCAACATGTGTATGTACACTACCTGTATTTTTATTAGCCCATGTATGTATGCTACCTGTCCTCTTATCAACCCACGTACTCCCTCAGAAAACTAGGATTTTTGCAATTCTGAGACTTTTGGGCCTTTCAGACTTTGCGACCTTAGACTTTCTCCACACTGAACTCCACACATACTCCTAGCACAAGTGCAGACCCACTAATGATAGCTCCATCACACTTTCTTGGATGATTATGAGATCTTCTTTGATTTTTATTTATACTCTTCATGACACTTCCTTTTGACATTAGGGCCGACCTTTTTTATTAATTGGGTTGGTTATCATTGATGTCAACCCTTGAAGAAAGTCCAGTAGCGAATTCTGGTAGCACAAAGGTTTGGGTAATGGACCCAAGTTTGTTTGATGTATAATGGTATGAGTTTTGATATATTTGCAGGTAAGACTATTCTAGATGGATAGTACATATCATGCCATTTCTGGTGGTATGCGGAACATCGCATAACTCCTCATGGTTTGGGATTTGACTTACGAATTTGGAGGACCCTCATATGTTGGCTTGAAGCCCCAAAAGGTCAAAGAATTCAAAGTGCTTGCAAAGAAGAAATTATTTAAATAATAAAGTGAAGTGACAAAGTAAAAAAATGATTATTTAAATAATAAAGTGAAATGAAAAAGTCAAAGAAGATTATTTAAATAATAAAGTTAAGTGACAAAGTCATAGAGGATTATTTAAATAATAAAGTGAAGTGACAAAGTCAAAGAGGATTATTTAAATAATAAAGTGAAGTGACAAAGTCAAGGAGGATTATTTTAAATAATAAAGTAAATGGAGAAGTTTATAATTATGGAAAGTGGTTAGAAGTGGGTTAACCCTAAAATAAGGAAATTGGGTTAAGATGGTTGAAAGGTAACCCCTTGAGGAAGCTACATGAAAGTATAAATAAGAGGCAAGGCTCTCTCATTTCAATTACACTTGAGCATATTGAATATCTATAGGTGACTGAGGTAACCAAAGGATCTCTAAGCCGAATTTCAGAGGGAAGGTGTAGTAAAGAAGGTCGAAATTCAAGGGAGGATACATTCTTTTGATGATGCTTTCTAAGGTGTTATCACACTAAGTTGCCTTGGGTCTCTGAGTTTGTTTTTGTTTAAAAAGAAAAATTAAAAAAAAAAAAAACCCTTAGATTCTTATTTTCTCTTTAAAATAAATTTCTCATCCTTTAAATGCTATTTATGATAGGACCCCTTAGGATGACTAAACCTTTGAGTCATAACTCATGTGTTGATCCAAAATTCAATTTTTGGTCCTTAAACCCTTATGAGCTGATGGTCTATTCTTTATGTTCCCTCTCATGATTCATCCCTAGGTTGATACCTCCCATGACCAGGCTGATGTGACACACCTCTCTCATCACTCATGTCCTTGCATGCATACCTCATCATCCCCACTCACTTGTCCAATAATTTTTGATTTGGAGAACGCTGCCCACTCAAAAGACATTTCCGTAGTACCTGTCACGATTATCATGCACCCACTCCAAGTCATGATTACCACGACTGATACCTTAACCCTTGTTTTCAGTGCCTGAAGTCGGTTGAAATGTTTTCAAAAGATATTTNTAAGTTTGCTAGTTCAGATCAGACGATCGCATGCCCACTAAATCTGATGCTGTGAGAGATTTCAGGGCTGAAGTTTCCTCAATGTCATCCTAAGTTCACACTGAGGAGATCAACAGTTGTCGACTTCACAGGTATCCTGTGCAACCTCCTTCACATATTATTTTTCATAGGAGATTTGTACTCGGGTTTCAGTTTACTAAGATTGCAGGGTAGTATGGGAGCCATATTTGCATTCCTATAAACATCTTCGCTCATATCCATAGTCTGATTATTGTGTTTAGTCATAACCTTTGAAAGTCACAGGCCTGAAATAGCCCATCCTCTGTGTATGCGTTGTGCTACGCAGAGGCATTGATCAAACCTCTCTGATTATCCTTTGCTTCTTTTCATCCCATATGAAGAGTCAGTTCAAAATTACTTCCTTGTAGTCTACACTCTGAAAACCTGTATGAGCCTGAAATTCCATTTCTCATAGCCAAGTTCATTTTCTAAGCACTGTTAATTTGGAGGGACATCCTTGTGATTTTGAGACTTAAATTGAAATTTTCTGGTCAATAGAATCCCTTACAGCCTCTTAAGAACCCTCTTTCTGAGTCATGGAGACCCCTCAGTCGAAGTTAGCAAACAAAGGTGCCAATATAGTTCGAATAGAACCTGTGGACGTGCGCCTTTTTGACACAAAACCCATGGCAAGGGAAATGTTTCGAAGAGAAGGATGCCTCTTTTTGCCAGAACATGCAGAGAGGCCACTTCAGAAGTAGAAAAACAATTTGCACTAAATTTTGATGGCAAGCAAACCAGAGTTCGAGATTTGGAATTTCAAGTGACTGAAGCCTCCATCTCAGCTGCAACAGGGATTCCCATTTCAGGAGAAAATTGGTTCAAGGCCATGGTATTGAGTTCACCTTTCATTAAATATATTTTCAATCCTGAATACCAAGCCAATGATTTATCTAAGAATGTGTCAAGGAATCAGTTGATTGACCAGTTTGACACAATGTTGAAAATCAGACAGAGATATTTTAGTTGTGAAGGGAGATTTAACACCCTGTACCATTACCACATAAGGTTGTTGTTGCAATTTACCGGTAAGGTTCAGATGAATATTCCATATTACCTGCTGAGAAGTATAGGTAAAATGGCAGATAGGGTGCAAGTCAAATCCAAGGATGTGGACTCAAGCCTTTTCCACTTTGGACTTATTAGAATGCTTGTATTTGAAGATTTGGGAAAGAAAGAGATCTCCTAGGAGATTTTTTTGGTCTCTTCTCACTTTAAGCTGGACCCAACACCTACCCCCCAATCACAAATTGCGAACTCTTCATCACCTACCAGTACTAAAATAGGGATCAACAAGAAGAGAAAGGGCAAAGCCCCTGTTTTAGAGATCAATAAGTAGGTCAGAGAAGCTGAGGAGGAGGTTTGTCTTTCCCCACACAGAGATTTATCACCAGCACCTCCACCAGGGTTAGAAGAAGTTCCATCTTCTACCAAGGTGACATCAAAAAAAGGAAAGAAGCTTCTCTTTCCCTCTCCTTTTCTAGTAGTTGAAATCAAAGGTAAAAGAACTTTCACCAGGTCATCAATTCCTAAGGGGGATTTCAAAGGACAGGCTTTACAAGAAACCCCTGTATAGAAAATCAAGGGTAAAGGTAACAAAAGACCTTTGGAGAGGGAAGATGAAATCCTTGTGAAGGATTGTAAAAAACCTATGAAAAATAAAGAAAAGGTTGTTGTGGAAGAGAAGAGGCATAAAGGAAAAGGTTTTGAGAAGAATGATGAAACATGCAAGGAAACTCCTGTAGAGATGGAAGAAAAGGATGAGAAGAAGCCTACTGAGACTGCACATGTCCCCAACCCCCTTGGCAGCCAGACCTACAAAATACTTATTAAGCAGATTAGGGATGCAACGAGAGAAATAGCTCATTTCAAAGAAGAAGATATGGTCCACTTGGCTCAGATGAATGAGCTCATGACTAGGTACAACCATACCCTGGACTTGGCAAGGTTTGCAGCAATAAAGGCTTTGCCTCTTTGTAAACAACTGGAGAATCTTTATAGACAGAACAGGGGTTTCCAAGCTCAAAATAGGAAGCTAAAAGTAGAACTGAAGCATTTCCAAGATGAAGTAACCCAAAAGAATTTACAGGTGTTGATTGAGGCTGCCATTGAAGATAGAAAACCAGTAGCTAAGGAGAGCACAACTATACTAAATAAGCCTACCAATGCTAAGAAGAAGAAATCTACTGAGTTATTTGAAGACACTCTTTCCACCAGGAAGAGTGTGAGGCTAAGCGTTAAAATGACAAAGTAGTTGGTAGTGGTAAACCCCATTTTTGAAAGTTGTTCCTTCTTGGGAATGTTAACTAATATACACATATTAAGTTTTGCCACCTATACAGGCTTCTAGGTGTTTAGCTATATGAATTTTTGAATTTTTGCCAAATACTAGTTTCACTTAGTGGTAAAAGCACCTAAGTAAATTGATTTGTCATCATGGAAGGACACAAACAACTCTACACACGTTCGGGAGTCAAAGACGCTGCATTTTGGCTTAGCTACCCAAACCCTTATGCAGATGCAGCGTAGGTGGCACTGCGTAATATTTTACAGAATCCAGAATTGTTACACATGTGCTACCCACAGGCGCTGCGTAATATCTTACAGAGAGTAGGTTTACACACATGTGCTACTCAATTTTGCAATAGAGGACAAATGTAGCCGCAGACATGCAACACAAGGGAGCTACCCACAGGCGATACCTTCTCTCCTTGTTCCATTCTAGGGGGGACTACACATAATTTCTACCCAAGGGAGTAGTCAGGACTAAGCCAACAGTTTTGAATAAGGTAATAATGGATTAAATGACAGAAGTAGCAGTTGGCGTTCAGAGGAGAACTACAAGCTCCAAAGAGACACATGGAAAAATAGGAGCTGAGAAACAAAAGAGGATCAAAGCAGTTAGAAGCATGATTGGGTTTAGTCACCAACACTTCCTTGTTTTATAGCATAGGTTGTTATCTTAGTTATTAGAATAAATAAATGTTTTGATATTTTTAAGCAAAAGAGGCCAGCTCGTACCTCCAGTTGTTGCCTCCCTTTCTTGTTATAAATAGATAGGTAAATTGTTTTAATGGGTTCGGATGGTAGAGAAAGGCTCCCAAGAAACTGTAATATTTTGATAAAGTGACTGTGATCTAGTATGTACTGGACTTAAGACTTTTTGACTAATAGAAATCAGCTCTTATTTCTGACTATTTGCTTCTAATGCTAAATGTTCATATTTGAATGCTTCATATGGATGACTATGGTAATGATGTGATGGATGTTTAATCATTTTATTGTCATGGTGTTTATTTAGCTCCTTAGTTTCTAATTTCAAAAAGATCTTGTTTTTAGAAACTTTCTTCCTTTGGGCTTTTGTGGACCTGATGTTTGCAGTAGCTCTTACATTCTTCTCATTCAAGTCTTCCTTCTATCCATTTACTCCCAAACTACTCGTTGAAATTAGCCACGACGTTATTTGCTGTTACATGTTAGCCCTGTTTCTGAGTGAAGATATTATCATTTCGAGTTTTTTCCATTCGACCTTTCAAAAAAACTCATACTTTCACATATCATCTGATGGGTACCGGGCTTACTTTCCTTGCAATCAGAAAGTGACCCCTAGTGCTAACATAAGGTATGTTATTTACAGGTCATCTCACCATTTTCGTAATAATTTTTTTTCTAGAATGATTCAGATTGTGAAATTGGGAGGCCATTGAGGAAACATATCCAAGTAGTCATGGTACGAATTTCATCATGTGGGCCATTGTATTTTTGGAGTTACACTCCGTGGAAAATAAGGTTTGTGGCTAGTCCTGAAACTAGTCTAAAACAAGTGTTTCAGGTAAACACGTCATAACTTCTTCATAACATATCAAAATTCATTAAAAGCAAATGTGTTGGTTAGAGTATAGTCTTTAGTATTATGTGTAAAATTTTCATATCGATACAACAAATATTCCATGCAGGGAACGCTGTACAAGTTCTCTCTCTAGAATAAGCCAAAATTCAACAAGGTATTCCATTTTTGCTATAACTCATTTTCTAAGAGGTTCCAAGTAGTGACACCTGGAGGAATTGCATAAAACACATCGAAGAAGATTGTGTACTATTTCGAGATCTTTATTTATTATAGGAACATAGTTATGATTATTTCAAGTTAGGGTTGTTGACTAATCCAAAACTAGTCATGTGAGACTAAAGTAAAGTTTGATGAAAATGCTAGTCTCTTGTTGTTAAATTTAAGGAAGGTTTACAGGTATGTGATCATATACACTAGGTCTATTACAGAGTTACAAATCAAAATTGGATNGATGAGTTGGCACATACATGAGGTGTATAGTTGATGATGTTGGTACATCTTGATGAGTCATAGTTGATGAGTAGTTGATGCATGATTGGTACATACTTGGTACATGGTTGGAGGCACTTGTTAGTAGTATTGTTTATACATGGTTTATGGATGATGTAGCATACTTGTCTTGGTATATTATTAGAAGCACATATTGATCTTGGTGATGATTATGAGTTGTTGTGTTATGCTTGGTTGATGCAGATATTTGAGAGTTTTCTTGGTGAGTAGATCTGATTTGGTTTATAATATTGATGCGACAAGTTGTTGTGATAGGTTTTTTGGAGAGGTTATTCATATAGGTTTGGTGCATGGTCGATGCACTTGTTCATGGTACATGTTGGTGCATGGTTGATGCACTTGTTTATGGTACATGTTGATTACAGGTTGTTTGGTATAGGTTGGTGCATGGTTGATGCACTTGTTTATGGTACATGTTGATTACATGTTGTTTGGTATAGGTTGGTGCATGGTTGATGCACTTGTTTATGGTATTGTTTGGTACAGGTTGAGGTGATGCATTTGTTTATGGTACAGGTTGATTACAGGTTGATTGGTACAGGTTGTTACAATGGTATATCTCACAATCATAGTGTAACAATGGTTCCAACATTCTACTTCTATGTTAGGGCGGTTGGAAGGGGAAAGGATAGGTGGTTGTAGCCGGAGAACATAGGGAGTTGTGGCCTCCTTTTGGTTGTAGCCAGAGAATTGGGGAGTTGGAGGTTCCCTCAGCTTTAAGCCTGAGAAAATAGGGGGTTGGAGCCTCCTTCCAGTTGCAACTAGAAACCAAAGGAATTTGGTGCTTCCAATGAATGTAATTCTTAAAGACATATAAGAAAAATCATTCAGTGGTTTTCTCTCGCTTTGGGTTTCCATGTAAAAACATTGGTGTACTGTGTATGTGTATGATTGCTCATTTTTTCATTGTTTATTTACTCTGAGACTATTGGATGATAATTCTACATTGATATAAAACTTGCATATTGTGGTTAAGAAGGATTGAATTTCTCTATTATTGATTCACCCCCCATCTCAGTAATCCAACAAATGGTTTTAGAGCTGGTTCCTTCAGGAAACAGTTTAACCACTGGAAGGAGATCATGGATTATTGTTGGGAGATCAAACAAGTCAGTTAGGGGGAGAATCCCCAAATGGAGATATACCTTTTCCATTGATGACAAAGGGGGAGATATTTATCAGATGTAGAGGACAGAGGCATGGTTCCAGGGGGAGCGTTGGTCACAAATATGCAGGAATGGTTCCATAGGGAGCACGAGTGATATGATTTCAATATTGCATCAAAGTGTTTCCATCAATTGCAAAGGGGGATATTGTTGATTAATTGGGTTGGTTGTCATTGATGTCAACCTTTGAAGAAAATCCAGTAGCGAATTTCGGTAGCACAAAGGTTTGGGTAATTGAACCACGTTTGTTTGATGTATAATGGTACTATTTTTCATATATTTGTAGGTAAGACTATTCTATATAGATAGTACATGTCATTCCATTTCTGGTGGTATGTGGAACGTCACATAATTCCTCACGGTTTGAGAGTTATGGCCTTATGAATTTGGAGGACCCTCATATGTTGACTTGAAGCCCCAAAAGGTCAAAGAAGTCAAAGTGCTTGCAAAGAAGAAATTATTTAAATAATAAAGTGAAGTGACAAAGGCGAAAAAAATTAATTAAATAATAAAGTGAAGTGAGAAAGTCAAAGAGGATTATTTAAATAATAAAGTGAAGTGACAAAGTCAAAGATGATTATTTAAATAATAAAGTGAAGTGACAAAGTCAAAGAGGATTATTTAAATAATAAAATGAAGTGACAAAGTCAAGGAGAATTATTTAAATAATAAAGTAAATGGATAAATTTCTAATTATGGAAAGTGGTTAGAAGTGGGTTAGCCCTAAATAATGAAATTGGGTTAAGATGGTTAAAAGGTAACCCCTTGAGAAAGCTACATGAAAGTATAAATAAGAGGCAATGATCTCTCATTTCAATTACACTTGAGCATATTGAATGTCTACAAGTGACTGAGGTAACGAAAGGATATATAAGATGAATTTTAGAGGGAAGGTGAAGTACAGAAGGCCGAAATTCAAGGGAGGACAAATTCTTTTGATGATGCTTTCTAAGGCATGTTATTTAGAGGTCATCTCACCATTTTCACAATAACGTTTTTTATAGAATGATTCAGACCATGAAATTGGGAGGCCATTGAGGAAACATATCCAAGTAGATGTGGTATGAATTTCAGCTTGTGGGTCATTACATTTTTGGAGTTACACTCCGTGGAAAATATGGTTTGTGGCTAGTCCTGAAACTATTCTGAACCAGGTGTTTCGGGTAAAAATGTCATAACTTCTTCATAACAGATCAAAATTAAGTAAGAACAAATGTGTTGGTTAGAGTACATTATTTGGAGTTCTATGTAAAAAATTTAGATCCATACAACTAATATTTCATGTAAGGCATGCTCTACAAGTACACTCTCTAGAATAAGCCAAAATTCAACAAGGTATGCCGTTTTTTCTATAACTCCTTTTCTGATAGGTTCCAAGTAGTGACACCTGGAGGAATTTCATAAAACAAACTAAAGAACATTATGTACTATTTTTAGATATTTATTCATTACATGTACATAGTTATGATTATTTCAATTTAGGGTTGTTGACTAATCCAAAACTAGTCATGTGAGACTAAAGTAAGGTTTGATGAAAATGCTAGTCTCTTGTTGTTAAGTTAAGGAATGTTTGCAGGTAAGTGATCATATACACCAGGTCTATTACAGAGTTACAAATCAGACTTGGATGTTGAAATTGATGAGGGTTTTTGGTTGAGGTACATGTTGGGTACATGGTTGAGACAAGTAGTTGATGAGTTGGCACATACAAGAGGTGTATAGTTGATGATGTTGGTACACCTTGATGAGTCATATTTGATGAGTAGTTGATGCATTATTGGTACATATTTGGTACATGTTTGGAGGCACTTGTTAGTAGTATTATTTATACATGGTTTATGAATGATGTAGCATACTTGTCTTGGTATATTATTAGAAGCACATATTGATCTTGGTGATGATTATGAGTTGTTGTGTTATGCTTGGTTGATGCAGATATTTGAGCGTTTTCTTGGTGATTTATCTTGGTGAGTAGATCTGATTTGGTTTATAATATTGATGCGAAAATTTGTTGTGATAGGTTTTTTCGACAGGTTGTTGTGATCACAGGTTATTCGTACAGGTTTGGTGCATGGTTTATGCACTTGTTCATGGTATAGGTTGAGGTACATGTTGGTGCATGGTTGATGCACTTGTTTATGGTACATGTTGATTACAGGTTGTTTGGTACAGGTTGGCACATGGTTGATGCACTTGTTTATGGTATAGTTTGGTAGAGGTTGAGGTACAAGTTGATGCATTTGTTTATGGTACAAGTTGATTACAGGTTGTTACAGTGGTATATCTTACATTGATAGTGTCATAAGGGGTTGTGGCCTCCTTCTGGTTGTAGCCATAGAATTGGGGAGTTGGAGCTTCCCTCAAGTTGTATCCAGAGAAACTAGGGGGTTGGAGCCTCCTTCCAGTTGTAACTAGAAAACAAAGGAAGTTGGTGCTTCCAATGAATGTAATTCTTAAAGACATTTAAGAAAAAACATTTCGTGATTTTCTCCTACTTTGGATTTCCACGTAAAAACACTGGTGTAATGTGTATGTGTATGATTGCTCATTTGTTCATTGTTTATTTACTCTGCAACTATTGGATGATAATGCTACATTGATATAATACTTTCATATTGTAGTTAAATAGGATTGAATTTCTCTATTACTGATTCACCCCCCCCTCTCAGTAATCCAATAGACCTAACACTTTCTCATTTTGTAATTCTTTTTCTTTAATTATCTTCAGGGATGACCTGTAATTCCTTCTTCAATTCAATTTGTCATATTCAAAAAATATTTTCTCCTCAACCATGAGGATGCACGTGATGTGCCACCTACCACCCGAAATGGCATTATGTATGTTACACATCAACATTACTCGCTTTGATAAGTGTCACAAATGTCGCATGTTGCTCACAAGTGTCGCAAGTGTTAAGCAAAGCATATTGCCATGATGAAGACACTAAGAAGACACTTAAAATGCCTCAAACACTTGATTTGAAGGAAGAGTGATGGTTAACTGAAGTCAAGTACCTCTTGCCACCTGAAAGAAGCTTTCAATCCAAGGTTTTAGAAGAGAGCGCTCCCCTATATCACCCTTAGGAGCACTGGCGCTCCCCTATAAGGTGCTAGGGAGCGTTATAACACCAAACAACCCCTCTGAAGGAGCGCTATAGATTTTTAGAGTGCTGGCACCCCCCTAAAGCCTACTAGGGAGTTCTATAATGCTTTGATGGCCCTTTTGAGGGAGCACTGCCTATTCTGAGCAACAGTTGATCTGTTGAGGAGATTAAGGGGAGGATATTTCAATCTTGGAAGGCAGTTGCATTTGAATTCCTGGTTCAGCCATGATCTTACGAGAAGATCCCTGGCTTAAGGAGGGAAATCCTCAACTTACCCTAAAGATACCTCAAGAGGTTAAGCCTCTCTAAGCCTATATAAACAGGCTCTATCATGGTGGAAAGGGGGAAGAATTGCAAGCATGAAACCTATGATCTAATAGGAAACACACAGTGGACTGGAGGAGAGTAATCAGTGAAGTTGTTCTCATCTGGGTCATGGATATTTTGAGCAAGGGTTAGACAAAGGGGACTTGACGAAGCTGTCGCATTCGCATCTATGGTTGTAAGTTACTTCTGTCATTGTTCTCATCAATATGACACACTTGGCCTGTTTCTTTCTAGTTTGTGTTTGATTTTACATGAAATTGCCTCTTATAGATAGATCTATTTTCAAGTTAATATCAATAGAGTAGGAAGTGGTTGTACTATTGTTTTTCTACAGGGCTTATCGAGGAGCGAAAGATCGGAGCTCAACTCGGAGCGTGTAGGGACAAACACCCCTAAAAGGTACTTTTTTCTCCTTCTTCCTCGTGCATTAGTTTGTATAGATCTGAAAGGAAGTCAGTGTCCATGTTAAGCATATTCTGTCTTAAGAGTTAAGATTCTAGCTCTCAAGAGGAGATCTACCTGTCCGCAGGGAGATTTTCCTTCAACAGAATCTAGCGACTCCGCTGGGGAGCCTCGAATCGAAATGTTTTGGTTTTGATCTCTCCTCATAGACCTTTTCTTACCCCTTGATTGTTTCAGACTTGGTTCACTCTTTTTTGATTGATTTCATGAGCTGATTGACTCCCTACCCCATCACACTCAGCTTGATTGCCAAAATTAGACTGAAATTTTGGATTTTTAGACATTTTCACGAGCTTTTCAAGCCTAGCGCCTCTGTGGCTGTGTTAACAAAGTGCCAATAGTTCCTGGATGTGTTAGACAGAGCGCTATCACACTTGGTGCCCTTTACACCAGAGCGTCGACCCTCTTTTAGCCAAAAGCCTTTCCATAATTGCTTGTGCAGGGTCCAGCCTCTGTGTTTCACTTGCTGAGCCTCTCTGTGAATCAATGCTTCTTCCCATTCAACTTTGACATCCTGCCTTCTGAGGAAAAAATACCTTGATGTTTATATTTTGTAGCCTTCATTATTTTTGAGTTTTTTTGCTGTTGGGAGTTTGAAACCAATGCACTGTTTTTCTCTCCTTTTTTGACTGAGCGAGAAACTCTGGTGAAGGACATCAGAAATCTACGAATCTCCTCATTTGGTTTTTGTTGAGGTCATTGTTCTTCGACATCTCTTTTTGTGTGAAATTCTTGATTTTCTTTGTTTTCTTTTCTTTTTCTTCTTGTTTTTTATCACAACAAGAGGGTGTATTGTTTGTACGAAACTTGCTTATGTTTGTCTGAGTTTCCTTGATCCAAAAGGATAATTGGTAGGAGAAGTGTTGTTTTGAATTAATCATTATTCACGCACAAACAATAAAGAGACATCTTCATGATTGATTTGCATATTAGAAGACATTTCCAAAAGAGTTTTAGCACCACATCGGACTTGATTGAAGAAAATTTGTTTGAGGACATTCCTTCTTAGTGTTTGTTAGTGAAAGTAACTCTCTCTCTCTCCCTTAAATAGATATTCATCGAAAAGAAATGATTTCTTATCATCTTTGATGCATTTTTGGGGGATTGAGTCATCATTCCATCCATTTCACTTCCATGCACCCCTTTTGAGTAAAGAACAACTATAAAATGAACGCTAATTAAAAACTATCTAGAACATTTTCTTTTCTAGGATCCTCCACCAATAGTAGACTAGGACTAGTACTTTGGATTAGGCTGTGAGCATAACTCTCCAAAGTTTCCAAAACAAACATTAGCATCCTGAGCTAGGGAGATTCAAATCCAATTGTCGTATAAGTTTGCCTGGGATCCCCCTCTCACACAGGGGTTACGCACAAGGTCACACTCGGGAAAGATATGGAGATTATCCCTCCATGGTTTGACCGATTGTAGTAGTCGGATCATATTATGGGGATCACTTAAAGGTATACCCACAATGTTGAGTGGAAGCCTTTCAAGTTGATTTCGGGATAGATACCCTGCCCATACGTTCGGACTGGACTATCGACTGTACCTGCCCAAGGGTTGACTGCGAATTGGTAACCTTAGTGGCCATAATCTTTAGGGTCTTACACAAGGTGACAGTGAAGGGAAGACTCACTGTACCTGGAGCAAACATTGGTCAAACTCACTCGGGCTCCTTGGAGGGTAAATCCACAATTACTGTGTGGAAGCTTGCACCAAGGTAAAAGTCTGTTAAGTAGGTCGCCATTGTAACTGTTCCACCATATCCCCGCCCCTTCTTGACTTGATCACGCAATGTTGGATTTCATCACCAACTAGTACGGTCATCGAGAGAAGGTTTTGTTTGCTTGGTTGTGATTCCTAGATTCTATTAGTGTATGTTGTTTCTTTTCGATAGTTGGCCATAGATCTTTTCCGCCGACTCTTTTTCTCCAACATCAACCCTCCACGCCATTCGTGGAGGCTATAGGGACTTCCTCCAGAAAATATGGAAGAGAATACCCCTTTACCCCCTCATTCTATGGAGGAATCTCCTCAACAGAGCGAGGTTCATGACACTATAACCTCCCAATAAGAAGTTCCCACCTCTTTAGAGAATTTTCGAATTGTTTCAGAGTCTTCGGAGGCTTTTCGCATTCCGAAGGGATATGAGAGACATGTTCTCCAACTCAATTCGGCCAGTGAATTCATCATCATCAATCCTTCTGACGTTCCGACTGGGTCTCATTCAAACCCTCTAGTTGATGACCCCTTTTGGACCACAGACATTGTTCGAAGTCCACCATGCATGGTGCAGGATCTTTATGCAACAGGAATAGGTGTCAACACGCCTATCACCTACACTGTACCCTTAAATCATTTTACCGGTACTACCATTTTTTCAGCTACACCATCCGTTGATCCGAACACATCATCTATTGGCCCAAGGTCCACTTTTTCTCTCCAGACGGCTCACTCTACAATGGTCCCTCACGTTCCGACTATTCCCACCGGTAATGTGGTGGTTAGCCAAGCTGCAATTGGCACACCAATAACAGCTAGACCTTCATCATCACTCCCTTTACGGTACAAAGCACTGAATTCTTCCACTATCACTACTACCCAAGTTATGCCGGGAAGTTCCATACCTATACAACAACCCAGAGGGACCGATCTTGGTGGTCTTAATCCGTTAAGCAACATCGGTCAGTCATTTACGTCTGGTTCTCAAATTCCGGGAACTCTACCTCAAGTTGGGGGGCATCCTCCCACCGGAGGACAACTTCCATTTGGAGGGCACCCTCATGCTGGGGGGCAGCCTCAATCTGGAGCCTACCATCAACCGTATGGACAAAATGTGTCTACCACACCCAATCCGTGGAATATCCCTTTTCCAGGAAACTCACAGTTCTCGAGGGGACACAATCCTCAAGCTCCACAACAACCTCTTCCCCCTCAAGGGAATCATCTATATCCTCCTTATGGACAAATGTTGAATCCGGCTTATAATCCTCAAAACCCATACGATTATCCCCTACTCGCACATGTTTCTCGAACTCCCTCAAATCTTGTGTACCCTGGTCAACACCAACCTTATACAAGAGGACCCACTGGTTACAATTATCCATATAACCCAGTGTATGGTCCTACTGGTGTTCCTATGCCACACCAGTATTACCTGCAGATTAACCGATAACTACCTTTCCTAGCGACTCTGGACCTCCCAGACTTGTCTCGGTTAACGAATGATCCTATTTTTCATTCTCCGGTTTGGCCAGCTATCCCAGCTAAACTTCCTTCTGATATTCCAAAATTCGACGGAAAGTTCAGAGAAGACCCAAAAAACCACGTGATGACTTTCCATTTGTGGTGTTCATCCAACTCCATCATGGACGATTCTATACGTTTGCGTCTTTTCCAACAAACGCTTACGGGTTCTGCAACAAAGTGGTATATTGAACTACCACGTGCTTCTTTTCACGATTTCAACTCCCTTGCCATGTCCTTCCTCACACACTTCCAACCACCCATTAGATACGAGACGGGTACTGAACTATTGACCTCCCTTTGTCAGAAAACCTCCGTACATATCTCTGATCATATTCATGAATGGAGACAACAACGAAGGTTAATCAAAGCGGTCATTCCTGACCAATTATTAGTGTAATGGTTCACGAAATCACTGTTACCCCAGATCCCTCATGACGTTGCCATGGGTGGTGTAGTCACCGAGGAACAAGCTATTGCTCGAGCTCAGTACTTAGATTTGGTTTATTCACAATCTGGTACTCTGTACAAGTTGATACCAAATGCTACCCATGCCACTAATGATCCATCCAAACCATCGTCTACCTCGCACGCGAATGGAGTTATTGGCTTCGTCAAAACCCAATCTACTTCCCAGTCGACTGGAACAACCCAGCGGTCCACTTCAATGTCTTCTCCCAGTTCGACTACACCCTCTTCTACCTCCCCTCAAAATTAGGTCTCTGAGGTGAATACGGTCCAATCGAACCCTTCACAACAACCTGGAGGCAAGAAGAAAGCAAGAAATAAACCAAAGAAAAACAACAACAATGAACAACAAAAAAATCAACCTCAAACCTCGGCTGCCGGAAAACAACCACAACGGAAACCAAAATTCCCATGTCTCATTTGTGGCGATGATCACTACATATGAGACTGTCCACATCGTGATGAAGTGGCCAAGATTTTTAAGGGAAATTCACAACCCACTATGCTTACCCATCCTTTTCCACAACAACAATCTCTGGTTGCTCAAACCCCCACTCCAGGGGGCAGTTCCAACCAATCCCATGATGAGGCCTCAACAAGTGCCCACATTTACATGTTTAACGGGATTAATCTGACCACTCTCACTATGACATATGACACACCGATTAAACCTGATAAGCCGAAGCCTGCTAACGGTTCCTTATCAGACCCATTACCATCTTCTGTTAGTCCTTCGTCTGCTAGCCCTCTATCCAGGCCACTTCAGATTGAGAAACCTTCATTTGACTCCATTTTATGCACTCCTAATAGCACTATCTGGAAATCTACCTTTAATCCTAGTTCATGGGCTACCCAAAACTACAACATTGTTGAAGATTTGGCTCAAGCACCGTGTGCTATGTCTTCTTTGGAAGTTCTACAACACTGTCCCAACCAACGTAGAACACTCTTAGCTGCTATCGACGCTTTTGATCCTGAGTCATCTAACAACCTCACATTTAATCTGGATGATCATCAACCTCGAATCTCCCACCAACTAGATTTTCAGATCGATGTTGTCATTCACAATCAACAAATCCATCGAACTATCTTGGATGAGGGAGCCTCTACTTGTGTCATGTATTTATCTTGTTGGAAAGGCTTAAAATCACCTACCCTTAACAAATCCCCTACGATGTTATGTGCTTTCAATGGGTGAGGTTTTCATCCTCATGGAATTTTACAATCCTTAGCCGTTCAGTTGGGCGGAAAAACTGTTACCATTGATGTCGAGGTGGTCGATGGCCCCCTCGATTACAACCTACTACTTGGAAGAAGTTGGTTCTATGCTATGACTTTTGTCACCTAGTCGATGTTTCGATGTGTACAATTCCCCCATCAAGGCAAAAATGTCACTATCGATCAACTAGATTTCTGTACACTCGACGCTCGTGCCCTTGTCACCAACAACATTCCTTTTTTGGGAGACCACCCAGTTACGTATGAAAGCGTTGGTGTTGGCTTATTGAAATATTCTAGCCTTATGGGTACCTTCCCTACACCACTTCCACCCACCACACATCATATTGCCACCGTCAATATGATTTCGACTATGGCTTATCAATCTTTGGAATCATCTGACCCTTGGATTGTACCTAGCCCTATGGAATTCGATGTGATTGGTGACACCATGTCACTTAGCCCAGCCGAGGCCACATACGTGGCTATTCAATCTCCCACTCCCTCCCCGGACAACCCACATTTATTGGCACTTGATGCCTACTCGATGCCATCATGGTTGGATTCCCTATCGTCTGCAATCAATTACATTTCCCAAGTTTTCCCTTCTGACGAATCTATAATGTAAATGTTAGTATTGACGACATATGTTGGGATGATAACCATCATCGATCCTCTTTTCTTCCTCCTCTGGAAGAAATTCACAAAGATATACACTCTATTTTCCCTCCCGATGTTACCGATTCTCCACAATTTCCCATCCTCACACAAGATACTCTTTCTGAGGGGAATATGGGTAATATCTCTACTACAATCATTATCGATATTTGGATCAAAGAGGGCATTGTTGAAAACATCAACCTTGGTGCTAATTTCACACCCGAAGAAGTGGTCTCTTACATCGATCTGTTTAAAGAATTCCGTGATGTCTTCGCTTGGAGCTACGAGGAAATGCCAGGAATCGACCCCTCGATCGTCGTGCATGAAATCAAGACATACCCAGGTGCAAAAATTGTTCGACAGAAACTCCACCCAGTTCATCCCAATAAAATCATAGCTATAAAGGAAAAAGTTGAGAAACTTTTAAAATCTGGCTTTATCTATCCTGTCCCTTTGACAGAATGGGTCTCCAACCTTGTACCGGTTGCCAAAAAACAAGGAACCATCCATGTCTGTGTTGACTATCGGGATCTCAATAAAGCTTGTCCAAAGGACAAATACCCTATGCCCTTCATCGACCAAATCATTGATAATTGTGCTGGGAGTGTAATCTTCTCTTTCATGGATGGCTTCTCCGAATATAACCAGATTGAAATTTTACCTACTGATCAACATAAGACAGCCTTTATTTGCCCATGGGGAACTTTCGCCTATCGAAAGCTACCTTTTGGTCTCAAAAATGCTGGTGCTACTTTCCAGCGGGCCATGTCGTATGCTTTCCATGATATCAAGCATATCGCAGAACCTTACCTCTACGACTTACCTACCCACTCATCCAATCGATCAGATCACATTGTTCACTTACGGGCTATTTTTCTTCGATGTCGGTTTTACCGTATCCGCTTGAAACCACATAAGTGTATTTTTGCTGTCGAATCCGGTCGACTCCTCGGTTTTGTTGTCTCTAAAGACAGGATTAGGGTGGATCCCTTAAAGATTAAGGCTATTCTATCCTTACCCCCACCTACTAGTTTGACTCAACTCCAAAGTTTGTAAGGAAAAACAAACTTCCTTCGCCGTTTCATTTGTAACTACGCCGAGATAACTAAAGGATTCATGTGGTTGTTGTAGAAAAACACCCCTTTCATCTGGGATGACATCACTCAACGGTCATTTGATTCTCTCAAGCATGCCCTGACCCACGCACCTTTGTTGCATCCTCTAGAGTATACAAAGGACTACATCCTTTACTTAGCTGCCTCCACTTCCACTATTGCAATGGTGTTAGTTCAAGAGGACCCCAACGGTGAGGAACATGTGATCTATTACCTAAGAAAGAGTCTATCTAGACCCGAACTCCGATATTCACATGTAGAGAAACTGGCTCTGGCAGTCGTCATCGCTGTTCATATATTTCGTCATTTCATGTTACTACGCACCACCACGGTGATTGCAGACTCAAAACCCATGTACCATGTCTTGACACATCAAGTGCTCAAGGGAAAATACTCTAAATGGATCGTCATCCTTCAGGAATTCGATCTTGAATTTACGAAGTCCAAAGCCAAAAAGTCCCTGGTGTTTGCGGAACTTATCTATGATCTCCCCCATGCTAATGAAGACATCGAACCTAGAGATTCTCCCCCTGATGAAACTCTTTTCCTCATCAACACCTCTGATCCTTGGTATGGAGATATCCTCCTTTACCTCCAAACTCAACGCTTTCAGCCTAACACTTACCGTGAAGAGCGTCGACATATTTTCCACCATTCTCGTTTTTATCTCATCGTCGGTGACACCTTGTATCACCGTGGTATTGACACTATCCTTTGATGATGTTTGACTCACGCAGAGGCTGAACACATTCTGAATGACTATCACCTTGGAGCCTATGGCGGTCACCTTTCTGGGATGGCCACAACCCAAAAAATTCTACGTGCCGCCTATTTTTGGCCCTCGATTTTCAAAGATTGTATTAAGGCAGCCAAAAAATGCCCACCCTGCCAAGTTTTCAACAACAAGGCACAAACCCACCCTACGACGCTGCACCTCGTTATCGCCATTGGCCCCTTTTCCAAGTGGGGTATCGATTTCATGCAATGTAAGCCTACCTCAGTCGGGGGGCACGGTTATATAATCGTCGCCGTCGACTACTTTACAAAATGGGTTGAGGCTATGCCTGCCTTTCTGAACGATGGTCGTACCGTAGCTCTTTTTGTTTTTAACCACATCATTACTCGTTTTGGTGTACCACACGTCATTGTCACCGATCACGGTGCACACTTTAAGAACTAGATGATGAGTGAATTGCATGCCAGGTTGGGTTTTTTCCATGAAAACTCATCTCCATACTATCCTCAGGCCAACGGACAAGTTGAAGCCATCAACAAGGTCCTCAAAACCATGATTCAACGCATGGTAGGGGAAAATAAGACATCCTGGCATCTACAACTTTTATCTGCTCTCTGGGCTTACCGTACTTTCATGAAAACCGCAACTGGGTTCACTCCTTTCCAGTTAGTGTATGGCATCAAAGCCGTTTTACCAATCGAGTGTGAGATTCCATCTCTGAAACTTAAAGTAGAACTCCTACCCCATACTTCTACCGAAGAAGAACGTTTCTTATATATGACCAAATTGGATGAAACACATCGTGATGGCACTCTCATTAATGAGGTACATCAGAAATGGATAAAAAATCAATACGACAAATCCGTCCATTCTCAGAATTTTGCAGAAGGAGACTTAGTCCTCGTTTATGACCAGGCTCATGACAAACTAGGGACAGGTAAGTTAGAACCTATGTGGCATGGCCCTTACATTGTGAAACGTGTTCTACATAGAGGGACCTACGAGTTAGTCGATTATGATGGAATTTCCCTAGGGGAGCCCTAGAACGGGCTTTACCTTTAAAAGTACTATGCCTAGATCACCTAGCATGTGTACGTTGTACATTATTGTATTTTAGTTTGGTGTGTCTATTTCTTTCGCGTGCTCAAGTCTTTACCTTTTCCACTCATAACTGTGCCTTGTGTTTTCATGCGCAGATGACATCTTCCTTTCCTATCTTTGTTGGGTTTGCGGATAGCGCTAGTCGACCCACTTGGAACATCACTTCGACGGCATGGGTAATTTACCAATTCGACGAGGTGGTGAGTTCAGGAGGTATTTGCTTAGGACTAGTGACTAATAACATGGCAGAATATCATGCTGTCATCGGACTCTTGACCCAAGCCTCCTCCCTAGGTATCTCTTGTATCATTGTTAACCTAGACTCCCAACTCGTGGTCTATCAATTCAATCACATCTACGCTATTCGTAATCATATCCTGTTACGTCTCCACCTACAAGTTCGTCGTCTTGAACGAATATTTGATTATATCGAATACAAACATATTCCAAGAGAACTCAACAATGTTTCAGATTCGTTAGCTAATTACATCATGGATCGGTATCTCGCCCATAGATAAGATTTCATAAAGGAAAACAAATTGTACATCACATGTAAATTAAAACACATCACATTAAAGGCATCATCATGTACAAATGTTTTGGCACTGTAAAAACTCAGAATTGTATATATATACATAGTGTGACTGAAAATGTTTTGATTACATCAAAAAAGTATTTGGAAGAGAAAAATGTTGGGTCTTTACACTTGTACAACATCATCTGACAAGTCGTACAAAAAATACAATCACCAGAGAGACTCTAATCTCCCTGCACCGCATTGTGCTGAGAGTAACATATCATTGCGCACACTATGCATCTCAATAGAGAATTAACATTCTCTGGCACTCCCACAGTGTGCCTCTCTAGATGTAAAGTCACTTCTCTCCTCCGTAGAGGAGGAATGCCCATCGTGAGGCCTTGAAGGTTTCTTGCAACCTCTCGGAGACCTATCACCGGTGCCCCGGGATCTACTGCAACCGGGGCACCCCCACAACGTCCTGGTATTGGTATCTTAGCCGAGCGCACTGCTCCCTTGTCTACATGTTGAAAACAATACATCCGTTAAAAACTCTTCTACGTACCCAAAAAATATATACGTTAAAAAAATTAAAAACAAAAAACTAGACAAGGTGTTTCTTAGTCTCTCACCTGACGCATCCCAATCATCCCCCGCAGGTAGAATCAAATCCATGCTCCCGTGAAAGTCCACCTCGGCAAATGGGAATTCTTTTATCCAAATATACTGGCGTCTCAACTAAGCGAAGAAGTCACCGGTGAAACAGAGCTCTGACTCTGCCACTAGTCTCGGAGACAGACTAGTCCACCGTTCCATCCGTGGTTCTCCCATTGGTCGTACCGCCAATGCTATCTAAGGCTGCATCTGGGGGATGCGCTTTAATAAGAACGAGACCAAGAACGAACCATATCTGAACTGTTTCTGCCCCATCCTACACTGCGAAACTTGTTCCTTCACATTCTGAAGAAACCCTGCGCTCCAGTTAAACAGTGTTGGCTCCAAACACTGTACTCCATAAGCTACCTGTGATCTTGACGCTAGATGTGTGCTAGTGCTTCCCATCACACTTGTGATGGAAAAAAAAATAGACCGAAGGGGTAACTCTCTGACATCCTTGATTGGGATTCTACCCAATACCAATCTTGCTCCTAGTACACAATGATGTGCCAGATGCATGCCCAATTTCTCAGGAAGCGCCCTCTGTCCGAAAAAAGCTATAGGAAACCCTCTTTTTGAGAGGCCAGTCAAGAAGTATACGTCTTCCAACTTGATGGTTAGAAGCTGTGTTCCAATCCGAAACCCTTGCTCTGCGACATCCCACAAGATGATTATGTGCTCAAGAAGAAGAATCTCCTTCTTCATCTTTTGCAATTTGAATAATTTGAGTAGGCCACAATCTCTCAACACGGCCCGCGTGTGAGGACTTGGAAAAGCAGCCAAATCATCGAGCTCATGCTCTCGTTCTTTCCACTCAATCATGGTTGTTGCCGAAATCACCTACAAACAAAAAAAAACAAAGAATTTCATTATTCAATTTTTCGACAATTTCTTAACCAATTTAAAAACTTGAAATCTAATGCCCACACTGTTCAAAAAGGACCACGCCCTCTTTTTATCACTCAACAATCATCACACAGCAACAAAATGTTTTAAAATTAACATGATTTTCATAATGGCTGCGTGGGAATATTTTTGAGTTTTTTATGGATTCTTTGACAAAAATGACCCATCTACTCGACTGTCAAGGCGTTGGCATCTTTGCTATCACCTTCTAAAAACGTTTTTGCAAAAGAATGTCTGTTTTCCATCATTTTCAATAGAGGCCGATTTGATCTTTTTTGGAACGACCTAAGGCTTCGTTTTTTAATTTAAATATTGCTATGAAAACAAACATTGAACCATGTAATTGAAATAAGGGGAGATGAAGATCTACCTGGTCCAAACGGCAAGAGAAACGGTCAACCGTAGCTCCGGTATCAAGCGAAACAAGATCCACCTCCAAAGTGAGAATCTCCACTGCTACAAATCCTTATGCAAAATGAAATGGTAAATGAAGATTTTTCTTGTATTACTATTTATAAATTTCCATTTTTTATAAGGTATAGTTATTTGTGGGTTTCTTTGACAATATAATGGCTTCACTAAACCTCTGGATTGCAGTTTTGATACCACAGGTTTCAAAGCAGTTCTGATCGTTTGTTTACCTTGTCGCATCCACGAGCATAGTCTTAGTTCGTTCTCAAGCTCGAGAATATAAGAACGCATCGGGTAGAATTTTATCTCTTTTTTGGACCCGTATGGACACACGAAAAAGGAACCCCCTGGAGTCATCTTTAAACTCTTTTCAGAGTCTCTAAATATGAAAATATCGTCGAGTGATCTTGCTTCCTTTCACACTCGTTAAAAGGTTCAAAAGGGCGTCTTTCGAGTGGTAGTTTATCTCTTTTTCGACCTCGTGAGACTAACTATACGAAAAAGGAACTGAGAGAGTTCTCTTTTAATTGTTTTTCCAGACTCTATAATCATGAAAAACCTTCCAGTTTTTTGTCTTTGGACTCACTAAAACAAACATCGACAGGCCCGTATGGGACCGAACCCTTACTTCTTCTAGTTCATTAAACAAAGGAAGATGAACTTAACAAAGGTGAGTTATATCGAGCATGTGTTACCCTCCTCGAGCTCGTTAAATCAAAAAAAGGTACTCGTCTATCTGGATGGGGGAAAATTTGAAAGAAGCAAGCCAAGCAGTCTCTTGAGAACATTACCAAGTAATTCTTAGAGTCACCCTTGAACATGACACTTTGTCTTTTGCATGCATTATAATCTGCTGAACATCTGCACTGAGCCATCCCTTTGAGTTTCTTTCACTCCTTTGGGTCACCTGACGTAAGTCACAGCATCCACTGCATTGTCAAGTTTTTGTCCATGTCATGTTTCTGCTGTCGTGCCTTAGTGTTCAAGGGAAGTATCTTCCTCGAGAGTCAGGCATCACAAATATCTTGTCTCAATACCCGTGTCATTCCATGTTCATTTGATCTACCAATTACATCTCTATGTCCGTTTCATGTCGTTGATGGGGGATACATTAAGGCCCTCCTTCGATGAGCCTATTCCTGTTGACTTCAACACATTATCCAGAAACTAGACTTAGAAACCAGTTAGTACTTTGGGACCTGCATGACTCAATGGCAGGCCTCCTCACATTTGACAGTGGGTTTACATCATTGACCTCTGATCGAATGATTCCATGGATGTTCGACTTCCTCTCATCCATTCGCATTCGTCGGAATGTACTACAGTACCTTGGGAATCATTGATATTAATGGTGATCTCCCTCACACTTGTTAACGGTTTACATCATTGACCGGTAATCAAGTGGTTTCTGACATGTTTGACATTAGGACATCTATTCACATGGTTAGATTCGTACTACATCGGGATTGGTAAGAAGACCTTGGGTTGAGTGATCACTTTGATATGTACTTTGCCCAGGTTGCGAAGGAGTTTCTCTTGAACAATGACACATATATACTTTTACATAGATCCACTTTGTATTGGTCGTAGCTATGTCTTGTCATCTCGAAGATCCACTTTGTATTCTTCATGGCTATGATCAGTTTAGGTCATGTATAGATCCACACTGTATCCTCGGTGGCTATACCTTTTTATCAATACAATTATGGATCCGCAGTGTATTTTATGGTGGCCATATCTTGCAAATCTTGATCACCCAAGCATAGGTATGTCTGCCTTGGGTTTGAAACATGTCATAATATTTGTTGGATGTTTGTGTGCAACTTCTGTTAGGTTCTCCGCGTCTATACGCTTGCTTGAACGTCTACAAAGCATTTCAGTTATCAGTTCTCATCTTCTAACTTCATACTTTGGGGGGAAATCTGTTACACATCAACATTACTCGCTTTGATAAGTGTCGCAAATGTCGCATGTTTCTCACAAGTGTCCCAAGTGTCAAGCAAAGCATACTGCCATGATGACAACACTAAGAAGACACTTAAAATTCCTCAAACACTTGATTTGAAGGAAGAGGGATGGTTAACTGAAGTCAAGTATCTCTTGCCACCTGAAAGAAGCTTTCAATCCAAGGTTTTAGAAGAGAGCGCTCCCCTATATCACCCTTAGGAGAGCTGGCGCTCCCCTATAAGGTGCTAGAGAGCATTATAACAACAAACAAACCCTCTAAAGGAGCGCTATAGATCTTTAGAGCGCTGGTGCCCCCCTAAAGCCTACTAGGGAGCGCTATAGCGCTCTGATGGCCCTTTTGAGGGAGCACTGCATATTCTGAGCAGCAGTTGATCTGTTGAGGAGATTAAGGGGAGGATATTTCAATCTTGGAAGGCAGTTGCATTTGAATTCCTGGTTCAGCCATGATCTTAGGAGAAGATCCTTGGCTTAAGGAGGGAAATCCTCAACTTACCCTAAAGATACCTCAAGAGGTTAAGCCTCTCTAAACCTATATAAACAGGCTCTATCATGGTGGAAAGGGGGAAGAATTGCAAGCATGAAACCTATGATCTCATAGGAAACACACAGTGGACTGGAGGAGAGTAATCAGTGAAGTTGTTGTCATCCGGGTCATGGATATTTTGAGCAAGGGTTAGACAAAGGGGACTTGACGAAGTTGTCGCATTCGCATCTACAGTTGTAAGTTACTTTTGTCATTGTTCTTATCAATATGACACGCTTGGCCTGTTTCTTTCTAGTTTGTGTTTGATCTTACATGAACTTGTCTCTGATAGATAGATCTATTTTCAAGTTAATATCAATAGAGTAGGAAGTGGTTGTACTATTGTTTGTCTACAGGGCTCATCGAGGAGCGAAAGATCGGAGCTCAACTCGAAGCATGCAGGGACGAACGTCGGTAGAAGGTACCTTTTTCTCCTTCTTCCTCATGCATTAGTTTGTATAGATCTGAAAGGAAGTCAGTGTCCACGTTAAGCGTCTTTTTTCTTAAGATTTAAGAGTCTATCTCTCAAGAGGAGATCTACCTGTCTGCAGGGATATTTTCCTTCAACAATGTATACTATCCATCCATGGGTGTTGTATCTGCATGTATATTGTCCTTCATGTCCAAATACCTTCATCAGTTGTGGGGTCCAAAACCAATGACTAGGGTTGAAATCAATGAAAACAACCAATATTCTAACAATTGAGGATCTAATCCAGGTACCATATAAAAATAAATAGGCAGCAATGGATCCATTGTAGTAAAATCTTGTGAAGGATCCACAAATTGAGATCTAGTTCTCTGTGGATTGACAGGATCACCCACTAGATCACCTGTTGCCTAAAGAGTTTGTTGTGCCCATAGTGATTGATGCTATGGAACTGCAACTTCTTGTTGTTTATTAGAAATATCATATATATAATATTGATATATCCGATCGAAATAAGTCTCACAAAGTTTCGCAACTAGTGGCGATGGAGATGGAGGTGTGGATTTCTCTGGTAGTACTTGTGAATGACCCTATTCAAACTTAAAACTCCCTTGAATGAATATTTTATCTGAATAAGTATCTAATAATAGGTATACCTTCACTCCCTCTAGATATCCAAAAAAAATACACTCATTACTTTGAGCTTCCATATCTTTCCTCTTATTGGAAGGGATCCTAGCCCATGCACGAGAACCAAAAATTATGAAGTGAGTGACTTCTAGTTTCTTCCCACTCCAAGACTCATATAGAGTGACTCCCTTGAATGATTTATGAGGAACACTATTCTGAATTTAGGATGCATAATTGATATCATCATCCCATAACTTTGGAGGTAGTGCTCTAGCCTGCAACATATAGTTTCTGATCTCTTTCAATGTCCTATTCTTTCTCTCCACTACCCCATTATGTTGTGGAGTATATGGAACTACGTGTTGCAATTTTACACCTAATTTTGAACAAATATTCTCAGCATCCTTATTCACATACTCTCCTCCATTGTATGTACGAATCTTATTAATCCTCTTCCTTATTTAGTTCTCAACTAGATGCTTGAAATCCTTAAGACACTCAAAGACCTCAGATTTTAATTTGAGAAAGTAGACCCATGTGTGTCTTGAAAAATCATCAATGAAAGTAATACCATACTTATCTTTACTGGTCGATTGATGTGGTAAAGGACCTATAATTTCATTGTGAACCAACTCTATAAATGATGATTCCCTCCATGTTTTACCTGTGTTGAACTTCTCCTCAGGATGTTTTCCTAGTATGCATCCCTGGAAAACTCCATCTGTGTACTGATTGTGGGGTAATCCATCTACCATTCCACCCTTACTAAGTTGATCTAAATATTTAAAATTCATATGTCAAAACCTCTCATGCCAAAACCTGGACTCTTCATTAGCATGTGTTATAAGAGATACATAATCATATTTAAGAGTGAAGTGAGAGAAGGTGTACAACTTGGAATGGTGATTGACCTCACTAACAAAAAATTTTGAACCACATGACAAGTCAGGAATAATAAATGATTATGGAGTGAAATCCAACTTCTTCCCTTAACCTGAATATGTGATTTGATAGATGTATAGAATATTCACTAAAAGCTTCGGAACATGAAGTACATCCTAAAAACATCCATGGTCTAGATCAACTCTACCCCTACCACACACCTCTGTAGGAGAATGATTTTCCATGAATATCGGTGGTCTGGAACAAGTCTCCAAGTATGAGAAAAGTCTATTTGATGAGGCCATGTGATAGGTAGCCCTCGAATCAAGAACCCAAGAATTAGGAGAATTTGAAATAGAAAGTAACTCATGAACATTACCTCTTTCTAATGATGGCTTTTTCCTTGCATATCTGGAGTACAATCCTCGAGGTGATGTTGCTCAAGTGTTTGTGCCATGAGATCTACGGTGTTTTTCATTCAAGAACTCTTATGATGGAACCCACTGTTACAATAGGAACACTTTATCTTCCCCTTCTTTCCTTTTTATTCCTTGGAACTCAAACTCACATATTTCAACTTTTTTTTACCTTCCTTCTTGTTCTCTTGGTCCTTCTTACCCTTGTTCTTCTGCTTATCTTTCTTCGAACTTCCTTGAGCCGTAAGCACATGGGGCTTGGAATTCTTAAGTTCTCCTATTTGGATGAGATTTTTTTTCTCATGGATAACTAAATCCATGAAATCATCTATGGATGGATATTCCATGTAGACCCCATAGCTAACCTGATAGTATGAAAAGAAGAAGTGTAGATAGAATACTCTGGTCCTAGTTTTGATAGAATTGAAATGATTAAATGTTCATATTTCTTATCAATTCCACATCCTTTAACATGAGAAAGAAAAGTTTCAAAATTATAGTGGTAGTCCTATAGGGTCTCAAAATTTCTTGGACTCAATGCATGTAGATCATTCTCCAACTGATGACCTCTTAGATTGTCTTTCTTTCCTAGAAAATCCTTAACTTTGTCCAAACATCGTTAGGAGTCTTGCAAGTATTGACATGAAAGAGGACATATGGAGACATGGTCAAGCACAATATCCCATAGGCTTCATCCATTCTATTGAAGTATTTTGATTTCTCTATGGCTAAAGTAGGCTCGACCTCATTCCCCATGGTGATCCTATACACACCCTTGCTTTGAAGTAGAAGATCTATCTTGGGATTCCACTCAAAGTAGTTGAAGGGTGTCAAGATCATTGAGGAAGATGATTGGTCCATATTTCTCTATGGGATGTTCAATATAATCTAAAAACTACAATAAAAGTGAATACTCCCTCACAATAATGGCTCTAATACCATGTAGTATTAAGCCACAATCCAAGACCTAATTGTGAGAAGGAAATACTACACTAGTTGATTGTAAAAGAGAGAGAGAGAGGAGAGAGAAAAATAGAATCAATCTTCACACATAAGAGACTAAGAAACCAACTCTAAACATAATGTATTAATCCTTGATAATGAGTACAATATATAGGACTCTCACATGAGGAATAATACACACTAGTTTGTGATTTCCATGTGCATGCTCAAGTAAAAAAGTAACTTCTCCCAATAGAAACAATTAACTAAACTAAAAAATTGCTAATAATAAGAAAACGCCAAAAATATAGGTGCGAACTTAGTGATAACTCTACATGAAGTCAACATGCATTCCATAATAGAAAAAATCTCCTAGAATAAGACTAGAGTCCAAGAATGGACTAAAGTCCTAATTGAGTGAAAACTTGTTAATTTTGGAAAGTCACTAAATAAGTGAAGTGAGTTAACTCCAAGTATTAGATGGGTAATTTGAACTTCCCTAGGAGGGTAATATTCTTACCAAAGTGTGCTTTATATCCATTAAATAAAAAATATCTCCTAAAATTAAGGAAATATAAATTATCTCCTAAAAAATAGGAATTTTCCTAATAGTGGTTTATGAGCCCATGGTTTTGGAAACTCTTGGTATTTTCCCATGTAATTACATATAGGAATCCACTGGCTATAAATAGACATGATATAAATAGTAGTCCTCCTTAATAGTAGGAAAAATGGAAAAAATGAGTATGTCACTAAGTATGTAGTTGAGCATGTACCCCAACACGAGGAATAAAGGAGGGTTTTTTGGTTTGAGAAAAGACAACATGTTGTGCTTCCTTATCTCTTTTAGTAGCTTCCACCCAATTCTAAGGGTGATCCATTAGGACATGGGAACATATCTCATCCTTGAGGCCACTTATAAATCATTCCTAAAAAAAAACATCTGACATGCTCTTTGTTCAGAAATCCAAGCACTCAAAGGAAATTATAAAGTATTCCACTGTGACAGATTGTTTCAACTTGGTAAAATGGCCTAAATGGTGGGTGTCAGTGTCAAATCATTCATAAATATCTACAACAAATTGTGTCCAAGCCACATATCCTTGGTGGACAATTTTTCTCCATTGTCACCATTTCCATCGTTCAAGATCTAGATGGAGAATGGCATATCAGAGTTTTTCCAACTCATCAGTAATTCCGTGAAAAGAGAAATAATGCTCCATTTGAGGGACCCAACCTGTGGGATCCAAGCCATCAAATTTTTTCACCTCCACTCTAGGAAGACACAAGACCTATTGAAATTGGTTGGAAGGAAAGGATGTGGAATGGGAGGATTTAGTTCCTTCGAGGTCATAAGGTGGTGGAAAAGAGAAGGGATCCCAAGCTTGCTTAAACAATGTTGTCAAGTTTTTCACTAATTATTGGGATTGTTGACACATGGTTGTCAAGTGAGTTACGGATGTGGGAAGTGATTCTAGTGGGGCAAGCTAGGAATTTATGCTAACAATATTGGAAGTAAGGGAAAATATATCATCCCTAGTTTTCTCATTAACTTTGTCCAGGGAAGTGAGGTGTTGTTCCTAGTCTTGGATGCACGTGTGGGCCATTGGTATGGAAAAGAGGGTGGGTGGGTCCACACATGAAAGGGGTTATTGGTGAATGGTACCATGATGATCAATAGAAAGAGAGGAAGTCAATGGGATAGGATACAAATAAGGGTGTCAGGAAGGGGTTAGGTCCACTGGAAGAAAAAAGGCTAGAAAATGATATGTACCACTATGATCATGGAAAACAGAGAAATCCAAAGTGATATGTCTCAAATAATTATGTAGGAAGGACCCATAATTTTTTTTTTACTCTTGCAGATTTATACTTTGATCTGAATAATATTGTAGTGTCGAAATGCACAAATTCTTAACAAAAAGCACATGTAGTAATTTCACAACCAGAATGCAAGAGATAAGGTTGTGTGGCCAAAATATTGTTTTTTTTCATTTTCTATAATGTTTCCTTGGGTTAGGTTTTATAGGGTGCCTGTGGATAAGGGTTTTCCCTATGCTATAGCTCTATGATATGTGTGAGGTCAAAAAGTTTTACTCGACTCAATATCTCAGGGAACCAACTAAGGAGGCTCGACCATAGCCTTAGTCGTACTACCCGATTACCCAGGTACTAGAGAGTATCGTCTTAAGTGTTTTTCTCGGTGGAACTATAGTAGTCAAGCAGCCGATCGGTTGATCTAGGGGTGGTTTTAGGAGACCTAGGGGACTCCCGATATACCTGTTGATACATGGGATTGATGCCCATGTACATATTATGTCTGATGCGGTACTACTTGAGGGGTACCAAAAGGGATTAGAGAGGTTTCCAATAAGGGAGAAACTTTAGTTTCTAAGAAACCCCGTGAAACCTTCTATATCACATGCGTGTAGTCTTCCCGACCACAACTTTACCCATTGAACAACATATCTCTATGCTTTAAAGACACCAACAATATATCTCTCTACCCTGGAAAAAACTTTACCCACAATTCTTGCCAATGAAAGTGCTTTGATACTACTTGTAAGGTACCATATGTAATATAATATGTAGAAACATGAATATTCAATAGATATGAATGGAACAACAAAATATTGAGAAGAGAAATACCATAAATAATACCTTTATTCAAAGAAATAAATGTTCACTTGCCTCTTTGAGGGGGAAACCTCCAATAGAGCAGAGCTCTGTTACAATAATTCTCAAGACAAAAATCTCTCATGCCTCCTACTCTTATTTATACTAATTCTATCTTCTAAAGAACATTCTGGAGGAAAATATTTCTAGAAGTGGAAGCTTCTATTAGGTCTTCGTACATTGAATTGTTCACATTTATTAAATAGGACCTATTAACTAATATCGACTTTTATTACATGGAAAATATATTATTCTACCTACCTGAGGGGTTAGGGAGGTTACATCCCTAACAGAAAAAGTTATAGATCAACATTATGTATCTCTTCAGAATATAACCATTATGGAGTACCTAATCAAGTGGAAGAATATGCCTCTAGAAGAAGCTACACATGAAAATGAGTAGTTTGTGAAGAGACACCCTCATTTACAATCTTTGAGGGAAAATATTGTTTTAAGAGGGGGAATATGTTAAGGTCCTAATAATCATTCATTATTAGTTTAATTAGTATGTATGTGTATATATATATATATATATATATATATATATATATAGAG
>JASDQU010242195.1:47559-69786 GCA_032191745.1 Picea mariana
TTTAGAAGATAGAATTAGTATAAATAAGAGTAGGAGGCATGAGAGATCTTTGTCTTGAGAATTATTGTAATAGAGATCTGCGCTATTGGAGGTTTCCCCCTCAAAGAGGCAAGTGAACATTTATTTCTTTGAATAAAGGTATTATTTATGGTATTTCTCTTCTCAATATTTTTTTGTTCCATTGATATCTGTTGAATATTCATGTTTCTACATATTATATTACATATGGTACCTTACAAGTAGTATCAAATCACTTTCCTTCGCAAGAATTGTGGGTAAAGTTTTATTCCAGGGTAGAGAGATATATTGTTGGTGTCTTTAAAGCACAAAGATACGTTGTTCAATGGGTAAAATTGTGGTCAGGAAGACTACAGGCATGTGATACAGAAGGTTTCACGGGGTTTCTTAAAAACCAATGTTTCTCCCTTGTTGGAAACCTCTCTAATCCCTTTTGGTACCCCTCCAGTAGTACTGCATCAGACATAATATGTACATGGGAATCAATCCCATGTATTGACAGGTATATCGGGAGTCCCCTAGGTCTCCTAAAACCACCCCTAGATCAACCGATTGACTGCTTGACTGCTATAGTTCCACCAAGAAAAACACTTAAGACGATACTCTCTAGTACTTGGGTAATTGGGTAGTACAACTAAGGCTATGGTCGAGCCTCCTTAGTTGGTTCCCTGAGATATTGAGTCAAGTAAAACTTTTCAACCTCACACATATATCATAGAGCTATAGCATAGGGAAAACCCTTATCCATAGGCACCCTATAAAACCTAACCTGGGGAAACATTATAGAAAAAGAAAAAAAACAATATTTTGGCCACACAACCTTGCCTCTTGCATTCTGGTTGCGAAATTACTACACGTGTTTTTTGTTAAGAATTTGGGCATTTCGACACTACAATATTATTCAAATCAAAGTATAAATCTACAGGAGTAAAAAACAAAATTATGGGTCCTTCCTACTTCATTGTTTGAGACATATCACTTTGGATTCCTTTGTTTTTGATGATCATAGTGGTACGTATCATTTTCTAGCCTTTTTTCCTTCCAGTGGACCCGACCCCTTCCTGACACCCTTATTTTTATCCTATCCCATTGACTTCCTCTCTTTCTACTGATCATCATGGTACCATTCACCAGTAACCCCTTTCATGTGTGGACCCACCCACCCTCTTTTCCCTACCAGTGGCCCACACCTACATCCAAGACTAGGAACAACGCCTCACTGCCCTGGATAAAGTTAATGAGAAAACCATGGATGATATATTTTCCCTTACTTCCAATATTGCTAGCATAAATTCCTAGCTTGCCCCACTAGAATCACTTCTCGCATCAGTAACCCACTTGACAACCATGTGTCAACAATCCCAATAATTAATGAACATCTTGACAACATTGTTTAAGCAAGATTGGGATCCCTTCTCTTTTACACCACCTTATAACCTCGAAGGAACTAATTCCTCCCATTCCACATCCTTTCCTTCCAACCACTTTCAACAGGTCTTGTGTCTTCCTAGAGTGGAGGTGAAAAAAATTGATGGCTTGGATCCCACAGGTTGGGTCACTCAAATGGAACACTATTTCTCTTTTCATGAAATTATTGATGAAATGGAAAAACTCTGATATGGTGTTCTCCATCTAGATCTCGAACAATGGAAATAGTGACAATGGAGAAAAATTGTCCGCCAAGGGTATGTGGCTTGGACATAATTTGTTGTAGATATTCATGAATGATTTGACACTAACACCCACCATTTAGGCCGTTTGACCAAGTTGAAACAATCTGTCACAGTGGAATACTCTATAATTTCCTTTGAGTGCTTGGATTTCTTAACAAAGGGCATGTCAGATGTTTTTTTTCAGGAATGCTTTATCAGTGGCCTCAAGGATGAGATATGTTCCCATGTCCTAATGGATCACCCTAAGAATTGGGTGCAAGCTACTAAAAGAGATAATGAAGCACAGCATGTTGTCTTTTCTCAAACCAAAAAACTCTCCTTTATTCCTCGTGTTGGGGTACATGCTCAACTACATACTTAGTGACATACTCATTTTTTCCCATTTTTCCTACTATTTAGGAGGACTACTATTTATATCATGTTTATTTATAGCCAGTGGATTCCTATATGTAATTCCATGGGAAAATACCAAGAGTTTCCAAAACCATGGGCTCATAAACCACTATTAGGAAAATTCCTATTTTTTAGGAGATAATTTATATTTCCTTAATTTTAGAAGATATTTCTTATTTAATGGATATAAAGCACACTTTGGTAAGAATATTATCCTCCTAGGGAAGTTCACAATACCCATCTAATACTTGGAGTTAACTCACTTCACTTATTTAGTGACTTTCCATAATTAACAAATTTTCACTCAATTAGGACTTTAGTCCATTCTTGGACTGTAGTCTTATTCTAGAAGATTATTTCTATTATGGAATGCATGTTGACTTCATGTAGAATTCTCACTAAGTTCACACCTATATTTTTTACGTTTTCTTATTGTTAGCAATTTTTTACTTTAGTTAATTGTTTCTATTTGGAGAAGTTACTTTTTTACTTGAGTATGCACATGGAAATCCCAAACTAATGTGTATTATTCCTCATGTGAGAGTCCTATATATTGTACTCATTATCAAGGATTAATACATTATGTTTAGAGTTGGTCTCTTAGTCTCTTATGTGCGAAGATTGATTCTATTTTTCTCTCTCCTCTCTCTCTCTTTTACAATAAGCTAGTGTAGTATTTCCTTCTCACAATTAGGTCTTGGATTGTGGTTTAATACTACACGGTATCAGAGCCATTATTGTGAGGGAGTATTCACTTTTATTGCAATTTTTAGATTAGATTGAACATCCCATAGAGAACTATGGACCAATCATCTTCTTCAGTGATCTTGACACCCTTCAACTACTTTGAGTGGAATCCCAAGATAGATCTTCTACTTCAAAGAAAGGGTGTGTATAGGATCACCATGGGGAATGAGGTCGAGCCTACTTTATCCATAGAGAAATCAAAATACTTCAATAGAATGGATGAAGCCTACGGGATAATGTTCTTGACCATATCTCCATGTATCCTCTTTCATGTCGATACTTGCAAGACTCCTAACGATGTTTGGACAAAGTTAAGGATTTGTTAGGAAAGCAAGACAATCTAAGAGGTCATCAGTTGGAGAATGATCTACATGCATTGAATCCAAGAAATTTTGGGACCCTATAGGACTACCACTATAATTTTGAAACTTTTCTTTCTCATGTTAAGGCTTGTGGAATTGATAAGAAAGATGAACATTTAATCATTTCAATTCTAACAAAACTAGGATCAAAGTATTCTATCTACACTTCTTCTTTTCATACTATCAGGTTAGCTATGGGGTCTACATGGAATATCCATCCATAGATGATTTCATGGAGTTAGTTATCCATGAGAAAAAAAATCTCATCCAAATAGGGGCACTTAAGAATTCCAAGCCCCATGTGCTTACAGCTCAAGGAAGTTCAAAGAAGAATAAGCAGAAGAAAAAAGGTAAGAAGGACCAAGAGAACAAGAAGGAAGGTAAACAAAAGTCTAAATATGAGAGTTTGAGTTCCAAGGAATAAAAAGGAAAGAAGGGGAAGATAAAGTGTTCCTATTGTAATAGTGGGTTCCATCATAAGAGTTCTTGAATGAAAAACACCGTAGATCTCATGGAACAAAGACTTGAGCAACATCACTTCGAGGATTGTATTCCAGATATGCAAGGAAAAAGCCATCATCATAAAGAGTTAATGTTCATGAATTACTTTCTATTTCAGATTATCCTAATTCTTGGGTTCTTGATTCGGGGGCTACCTATCAGATAGACTTTTCTCATACTTGGAGACTTGTTCTAGACCACCGATATTCATGGCAGATCATTCTCCTACAAAGGTTTCCAGTAGGGGTAGAGTTGATCTAGACCATGGATGCTTTCAGGATGTACTTCATGTTCCGAAGCTTTTAGTGAATATTCTCTACATCCATCAAATCACTCATTCAAGTTTAGGGAAGAAGGTGGATTTCACTCCATAGTCATTTATTATTTCTGACTTGTCATGTGATTCAAACTTTTTTGTTAGTGATGTTAATCACCATTCCAAGTTGTACACCTTCTCTCACTTCACTCATAAATATGATTATGTATCTCTTCTAACACATGCTAATGAAGAGTCTGGGTTTTGGCATGAGAGGTTTCGACATATGAATTTTAAATATTTAGATCATCTTAGTAAGGGTGGAATGGTAGATGGATTACCCCACATTCAGTACACAGATGGAGTTTTTCAGGGATGCATACTAGGAAAACATCCCGAGGAGAAGTTCAACACAGGTAAAACATGGAGGGAATCATCACTTATAGAGTTGGTTCACAATGAAATTATAGGTCCTTTACCACATCAATCGATCAGTAAATATAAGTATTTTCTTACTTTCATTGATGATTTTTCGAGACACACATGGGTATACTTTCTCAAATTAAAATCTGAGGTCTTTGAGTGTCTTAAGGATTTCAAGCATCTAGTTGAGAACCAAATAGGGAAGAGGATTAATAAGCTTTGTATAAGTAATGGAGGAGAGTATGTGAATAAGGATGTTGAGAATATTTGTTCAAAATTAGGTATAGAATTGAAACACGTAGTTCCATATACTCCACAACAGAATGGGGTAATAGAGAGAAAGAATAGGACATTGAAAGAGATCATAAACTATATGTTGTAGGCTAGAGAACTACCTCCAAAGTTATGGGATGAAGATATAAATTGTGCATCCTACATTCAGAATAGATTTCCTCATAAATCATTCAAGGGAGTCACTCCATATGAGGCTTGGAATGGGAAGAAACTAGACTTCATAATTTTCGGTTCCCGTGCATGGGCTAGGATCCCTTCCGATAGGAGGAAATATATGGAAGCTCAGAGTAACGAGTGTATTTTTTTTGTATATCCAGAGGGAGTGAAGGTATACCTATTATTAGATACTTATTCAGACAAAATATTCATTCAAAGGAGTGTTAAGTTTGAATAGAGTCATTCACAAGTACTACCAGAGACATCCACACCTCCTTCTCCACCACCACTAGTTGCGGAACCTCGTGAGACTTATTTCGATCAGATATATCAATATCATTTATATGATAGTTCTAATCAACAGCAAGAATTTGAAGTTCTAGAGAATCAACCACTATGGGCACAACAAACTCTTTAGGCAACAGGTGATCTAGTGGGTGATCCTATCGATCCACAGAGAACTAGATCTCAATTTGTGGATCCTTTGTAAGATTTTACTACAATGGATCCATTGCTACCTATTTATTTTTATATGGTACCTGGATTAGATCCTCAGTTGTTACAATATTGGTTATTTTCATTGATTTCAACCCTATTCATTGGTTTTGGACCCCACAATTGATGAAGGTATTTGGACATGAAGGACAATATACATGCAGATACAACACCCATGGATGGATAGTATACATAATGCCATTTCAGGTGGTAGGTGGCACGTCACATGGATCCTCATGGTTGAGGAGAAAATATTTTTTGAATATGACAAATTGAATTGAAGAAGGAAGTACAGGTCATCCCTGAAGATAATTAAATAAAAAGAATTACAAAATGAGAAAGTGTTAGGTATGTTGGATTATTGAGAGGGGGGGTGAATCAGTAATGGAGAAATTCAATCATATTTAAACACAATATGCAAGTGTTATATCAATGTAGCATTATCATCCAATAGTTGCAGAGTAAATAAACAATGAACAAATGAGAAATCATACACATACACATTACACCAGTGTTTTTACGTGGAAACCCAAAGTAGGAGAAAACCACGAATTTTTTTTTCTTAAATGTCTTTAAGAATTACATTCATTGGAAGCACCAACTTCCTTTGTTTTCCAGTTACAACTGGAAGGAGACTCCAACCCCCTAGTTTCTCTGGATACAACCTGAGGGAAGCTCCAACTCCCCAATTCTATGGCTACAACCATAAGGAGGCCACAACCCCTTATCACACTATCAATGTAAGATATACCACTGTAACAACCTGTAATCAACCTGTACCATAAACAAATGCATCAACCATGCATCAAATTGTACCTCAACCAGTACCAAACTATACCATAAACAAGTGCATCAACCATGCACCAACTTGTACCAAACTACCTGTAATCAACATGTACCATAAACAAGTGCATCAACCATGCACCAACCTGTACCAAACTACCTGTAATCAACATGTACCATAAACAAGTGCATCAACCATGCACCAACCTGTACCTCAACCTGTACCATGAACAAGTGCATAAACCATGCACCAAACCTGTATGAATAACTTGTCCAAACAACCTATCACAACAACATGTCGCATCAATATTATAAACCAAATCAGATCTACTCACCAAGATCAATCACCAAGAAAACTCCCAAATATCTGCATCAACCAAGAATAACACAACAACTCATAATCATCACCAAGATCAATATGTGCTTCTAATAATATACCAAGACAAGTATGCTACATCATCCATAAACCATGTATAAACAATACTACTAATAAGTGCCTCCAACCATGTACCAAGTATGTACCAATAATGCATCAACTACTCATCAACTATGACTCATCAAGATGTACCAATATCATCAACTATACACCTCATGTATGTACCAACTCATCAACTACTTGTCTCAACCATGTACCCAACATGTACCTCAACCAAAAGCCCTCATCAATTTCATCATCCAAGACTGATTTGTAACTCTGTAATAGACCTGGTGTATATGATCACATACCTGCAAACATTCCTTAACTTTAACAACAAGAGACTACCATTTTCATCAAACTTTACTTTAGTCTCACATGACTAGTTTTGGATTAGTCAACAACCCTAACTTGAAATAATCATAACTATGTACATGTAATGAATAAATATCTAAAAATAGTACATACTGTTCTACAGTTTGTTTTATGCAATTCTTCCAGGTGTCACTACTTGGAACCTCTCAGAAAAGGAGTTATAGAAAAAATGGCATACCTTGTTGAATTATGGCTTATTCTAGAGAGCAAATTTGTAGAGCATGCCTCGCATGAAATATTAGTTGTATGGATCTAAAATTTTTACACAGAACACTAAAGAGTGTACTCTAACCAGCACATTTTGGTCTTACTTAATTTTGATCTGTTATGAAGAAGTTATGACATTTTTACCCGAAACACTTGGTTTAGACTAGTTTTAGGACTAGCCACAAACCATATTTTCCACGGAGTGTAACTCCAAAAATACAATCACCCACAAGATGAAATTCGTACCACATCTACTTGGATATGTTTCCTCAATGGCCTCCCAATTTCATGGTCTGAATCATTCTAGAAAAAGCGTTATTGCAAAAATGGTGAGATGACCTGTAAATAACATACCTTAGAAAGCATCATCAAAAGAATTTACCTCCCTTGAATTTTGGACTTATGTACTTCACCTTCCCTCTGAAATTCGTCTTAGATATCCTTTGGTTACCTCAGTCACTTGTAGACATTCAATATGCTCAAGTGTAATTGAAATGAGAGATCATTGCCTCTTATTCATACTTTCATGTAGCTTTCTCAAGGGGTTACCTTTCAACCATCTTAACCCAATTTCCTTATTTAGGGCTAACCCACTTCTAACCACTTTCCATAATTAGAAATTTATCCATTTACTTTATTATTTAAATAATTCTCCTTGACTTTGTCACTTCATTTTATTATTTAAATAATCCTCTTTGACTTTGTCAATTCACTTTATTATTTAAATAATCATCTTTGACTTTGTCACTTCACTTTATTATTTAAATAATCCTCTTTGACTTTGTCACTTCACTTTATTATTTAAATAAAAAATTTCGACTTTGTCACTTCACTTTATTATTTAAATAATTTCTTCTTTGCAAGCACTTTGACTTCTCTGACCTTTTGGGGCTTCAAGAAAACATATGAGGGTCCTCCAAATTCGTAAGGCCATAACTCTCAAACCGTGAGGAATTATGTGACGTTCCACATACCACCAGAAATGGAATGACATGTACTATCCATATAGAATAGTCTTACCTGCAAATATATGAAAAATAGTACCATTATACATCAAAAAAATGTGGTTCAATTACCCAAACCTTTGTGCTACTGGATTTTCTTCAAAGGTTGACATCAATGACAACCAACCCAATTAATCAACAATATCCCCCTTTGGAATTGATGGAAACACTCTGATGCAATATTGAAATCATATCACTCATGCTCCCTCTGGAACCATTCCTGCATATTTGTGACCAACGCTCCCCCTGGAACCATGCCTCTATCCTTTGCATATGATAAATATCTCCCCCTTTGTCATCAATGGAAAAGGTATATTTCCATTTAGGGATTCTCCCCCTAACTGACTTGTTTGATCTCCCAACAATAATCCATGATCTCCTTCCAATGGTTAAATTGTTTCCTGAAGGAATCGACTCTTAAACCAATTGTTGGATTACTGAGACGAGGGGTGAATCAGTAATAGAGAAATTCAATCCTTTTTAACCACAATATGCAAGTGTTATATCAATGTAGAATTATCATCCAATAGTTTCAGAGTAAATAAACAATGAAAAAATGAGCAATCATACACATACACAGTACACCAGTGTTTTTACATGGAAACCCAAAGTGGGAGAAAACCACTGAATGATTTTGCTTATATGTCTTTAAGAATTACATTCATTGGAAGCACCAAATTCCTTTGTTTTCTAGTTGCAACTGGAAGGAGGCTCCAACCCCCTAGTTTCTCAGGCTTAAACCTGAGGGAACCTCCAACTCCCCAATTCTCTGGCTACAACCAGAAGGAGGCCACAACTCCCTATGTTCTCCGGCTACAACCACCTATCCTTTCCCCTTCCAACCGCCCTGACATAGAAGTAGAATGATGGAACCACTGTTACACTATTATTGTGAGATATACCATTGTAACAACCTATACCAATCAACCTGTAATCAACATGTACCATAAACAAATGCATCACCTCAACCTGTACCAAACTATACCATAAACAAGTGCATCAACCATGCGCCAACTTGTACCAAACAACCTGTAATCAACAAGTACCATAAATAAGTGCATCAACCATGCACCAACCTATACCATGAACAAGTGCATCAACCATGCACCAAACCTATATGAATAACCTGTCCAAACAACCTATCACAACAACTTGTCGCATCATTATTATAAACGAAATCAAATCTACTCACCAAGAAAACTCTCAAATATCTGCATCAACCAAGCATAACACAACAACTCATAATCATCACCAAGATCAATATGTGCTTCTAATAATATACCAAGACAAGTATGCTACATCATCCATAAACCATATATAAACAATACTACTAACAAGTGCATCCAACCATGTACCAAGTATGTACCAATCATGCATCAACTACTCATCAACTATGACTCATCAAGATGTACCAATATCATCAACTATACACCTCATGTATGTGCCAACTCATCAACTACTTATCTCAACCATGTACCCAACATGTACCTCAACCAAAAGCCCTCATCAATTTCATCATCCAAGTATGATTTGTAACTCTGTAATAGACATGGTGTATATGATCACATACCTGCAAACCTTCCTTAAATTTAACAGCAAGAGACTAGCATTTTCATCAAACTTTACTTTAGTCTCACATGACTAGTTTTGGATTGGTCAACAACCCTAACTTGAAATAATCATAACTATGTTCCTATACTGAATAAAGATCTCAAAATAGTACACAATCTTCTTTGGTGTGTTTTATGCAATTCCTCCAGGTGTCACTACTTGGAACCTCTTAGAAAAGGAGTTATAGAAAAAATGGAATACCTTGTTGAATTTTGGCTTATTCTAGAGAGAGAACTTGTACAACGTTCCCTGCATGGAATATTTTTTGTATCGATATGAAAATTTTACACATAATACTAAAGACTGTACTCTAACCAACATATTTGTTTTTAATGAATTTGGATATGTTATGAAGAAGTTATGACGTGTTTACCTAAAACACTTGTTTTAGACTAGTTTCAGGACTAGCCACAAACCCTATTTTCCACATAGTGTAACCCCAAAAATACAACAGCCCACATGCTGAAATTCATACCATGACTACTTGGATATGTTTCCTCAATGGCCTCCCAATTTCATGGTCTGAATCATTCTAGAAAAAAAATTATTGCGAAAATGGTGAGATGACCTGTAAATAACATACCTTATGTTAGCACTAGGAGTCACTTTCTGATTGCAAGGAAAGTAAGCCCAGTACCCATCAGATGATATGTGAAAGTATGAGTTTTTTTGAAAGGTCGAATGGAAAAAACTCGGAATGATAATATCCTCACTCAGAAACAGGGCTAACATGTAACAACAAATAAGGTCTTGGATAATTTCAATGAGTAGTTTGGGAGTAAATGGATAGAAGGAAGACTTGAATGAGAAGAATGTAAGAGATACTGCAAACATTAGGTCCACAAAAGCCCAAAGGAAGAAAGTTTCTAAAAACAAGATCTTCTTGAAATTAGAAACTAAGCAGATAAATAAACACCATGACAATAAAATGATCAAACATCCATCACATCATTACCATAGTCACCCATATGAAGCATTCGAATATGAACATTTAGCATTAGAAGCAAATAGTCTGAAATAAGAGCTGGTTTCTATTAGTCAAAAAGTCTTAAGTCCAATACATACTAGATCACAGTCACTTTATCAAAATATTACATTTTCTTGGGAGCCTTGCTCTACCATCCGAACCCATTAAAACAATTCACCTATCTATTTATAACAAGAAAGGGAGGCAACAACTAGAGGTACGAGCTAGCCCCTTTTCCTTAAAAATATCAAAACATTTATTTATTCTAACAACTAAGATAACAACCTATGCTATAAAATAGAGAAGTGTTGGTGACTAAACCCAATCATGCTTCTAACTGCTTTGATCCTCTTTTGCTGCTCAGCTCTTGTTTTTCCATGTGTCCCTTTGGATCTTGTAGTTGTCCTCTGAACGCCAACTACTACTTCTGTCATTTAATCCATTATTAACTTATCCAAAACTATTGGCTTAGTCTTGACTACTTCCTTGGGTAGCAATTATGTGTAGTGCCCCCTAGAATGGAACAAGGAGAGAAGGTATCGCCTATGGGTAGCTCCCTTGTGTTGCATGTCTGCGGATACATTTGTCCTATGTTGCAAAATTGAGTAGCGCCTGTGTGTAAACCTACTCTCTGTAAGATATTACACAGCACCTGTGGGTAGTGCCTGTGTAACAATTCTGCATTCTATAAAATATTACACAGCGCCACCTACGTTGTGTCTGCATAAGGGTTTGGTTAACTAAGCCAAAATGCGGCGTCTTTGACTCATGAACGTGTGTAGAGTTGTTTGTGTCCTTCCATGATGACAAATCAATTTACTTAGGTGCTTTTACCACTGAGTGAAACTAGTATTTGGCAAAAATTCCAAAATTCATATAGCTAAACACCTAGAAGCCTGTGTAGGTGGAAAAACTTAATATGTGCATATTAGTTAACCTTCCCAAGAAGGAACAACTTTCAAAAATGGGGTTTACCACTACCAGCTACTTTGTCATTTTAACACTTAGCCTCACACTCTTCCTGGTGGAAAGAGTGTCTTCAAATAACTCAGTAGATTTCTTCTTCTTAGCACTGGTAGGCTTATTCAGTATAGTTGTGCTCTCCTTAGCTACTAGTTTTTCATCTTCAATGGTAGCCTCAACCAACACCTGTAAATTCTTTTGGGTTACTTCATCTTGGAAATGCTTCAGTTCTACTTTTAGCTTCCCGTTCTGAGCCTGGAAACCCCTGTTCTGTCTGTAAAGATTCTTCAATTATTTGCGAAGAGGCAAAGCCTTTATTGCTACAAACCTTGCCAAGTCCAGGGTATGGTTGTACTCAGTCATGAGCTCATTCATCTGAGCCAAGTGGACCATATCTTCTGCTTTGAGACGAGCTATTTCTCTCCTTGCATTCCTAAGTTGGTTAATAAGTATTTTGTAGGTCTGGCTACCAAGGGGGTTGGGGACATGTGCAATCTCAGCAGGCTTCTTCTCGTCCTTTTCTTCCATCTCTACAAGAGTTTCCTTCCATGTTTCATCAGTCTTCTCAAAACCTTTTCCTTTATGCTTCTTCTCTTCCACAACAGCCTTTTCTTTATTTTTCATAGGTTTTTTACAATCCTTCACAGGGATTTCATCTTCCCTCTCCAAAGGTCCTTTGGTACCTTTACCCTTGATTTTCTGTACAGGGGTTTCTTGTAAAGGTTGTCCTTTGAAATCCCCCTTAGGAATTGATGACTTGGTGAAAGGTATTTTACCTTTGATTTCAGCTGCTAGAGAAGGAGAGGGAAAGAGAAGCTTCTTTCCTTTTTTTGATGTCACCTTGGTAGAAGATGGAACTTCTTCTAACCCCAGTGGAGGTTGTGGTGAGAAATATCTGTGTGGGGAAGGACAGACCTCCTCCTCAACTTCTCTGACCTGCTTATTGATCTCTAAAATAGGGGCTCTGCCTTTCTCTTCTTGTTGATCCTTGTTTTAGTACTCGTAGGTGATGAAGAGCCTGCAATTTGTGATTGGCGGGTAGGTGTTAGGTCCAGCTTAAAGTGAGAAGAGACCAAAAAAATATCCTAGGAGATCTCTTTCTTTCCCAAATTTTCAAAGACAAGCATTCTGATAAGTCTAGAGTGGAAAAGGCTGGAGTCCACATCCTTGGATTTGACTTGCACCCTATCTGCCATTTTACCTATACTTCTCAGCAGGTAATATGGAATATTCATATGAACCTTACCAGTAAAATGCAACAACAACCTTATCTGGTAATGGTACAGGGTGTTAAATCTCCCTTCACAACTAAAATATCTTTGTTTGATTTTCAACATTCTGTCAAACTGGTCAATCAACTGATTCCTTGACACATTCTTAGATAAATCATTGGCTTGGTATTTAGGCTTGAAAATATCTTTAATGAAAGGTGAAATCAATACCATGGCCTTGAATCAATTTTCTCTTGAAATGGGAATCCCTGTTGCATCTGAGATGGATGCTTCAATCACCTCAAATTCCAAATCTCCAACTCTGGTTTTCTTGCCATCAAAATTTAGTGCAAATTTTTTTTCTACTTCTAAATGGCCTCTCTGCATGTTCTGGAAAAAAGAGAGGCATCCTTCTCTTTGAAACATTTCCCTTGCCATGGGTTTTGTGTCAAAAAGGTGCATGTCCACAGGTTTTGTTTGAACTATCTTGCCACCTTTGTTTTCTTTCTTTGACTGAGGGGTCTCCATGACTCAGAAAGAGGGTTCTTAAGAGGCTGTAAGGGATGCTATTGACCAGAAAATTTCAATTTAAGTATCAAAAGCACAAGGATGTCCCTCCAAATTAATAGTGCTTAGAAAATGAACTTGGCTACGAGAAATGGAATTTCAGGCTCATACAGGTTTTCAGAGTGTAGACTATGAGGAAGTAATTTCAAACTGACTCTTCATACAGGATGAAAAGAAGAAAAGGATAATCAGAGAGGTTTGAGCAGCGCCTCTGCATAGCGCAATGCATACATAGAGGATGGGCTATTTCAGGCCTGTGACTTTCAAAGGCTATGACTAAACACAATAATTAGACTATGGATATGAGCGAAGATGTTTACAGGAATGCAAATATGGCTCCCATACTACCCTGCAAGCTTAGCAAACTGAAACCCAAGCACAAATCTCCTATGAAAAATAATATGCGAAGGAGGTTGCACAGGATACCTGTGAAGTCGAAAACTATTGAGCTACTCAGCATGAACTTAGGATGACATTGAGGAAACTTCAGCCCTGAAATCTCTCATAGCATCGGATTTAGTGGGAATGAAACCATCTGATCTGAACTGGCAAACTTACGCAGCGCATCACAGCTGAACTTTCAAATTTAGAAACCGTTACCAAGGATCATAAATGCAATATCTTTTGAAAACATTTCAGCCGACTTCAGACACTGAAAACAAGGGTTAAGGTATCAGTCGTGGCAATCATGACTTGGAGTGGGTGCATGATAATCATGACAGGCGCTACATAAATGTCTATTGAGTGGGCAGTGTTCTCCAAATCAAAAATGATTGGACAAGTGAGTGGGGATGATGAGGTATGCATGCGAGGTCATGAGTGATGAGAGAGGTGTGTCACATCAGCCTGGTCATGGGAGGTATCAACCTAGGGATGAATCATGAGAGGGGACATAAAGAATAGACCATCAACTCATAAGGGTTTAAGGACCAAAAATTGAATTGTGGATCAACACATAAGTTATGACTCAAAGGTTTAGTCATCCTAAGTATTTCTATCATAAATAGCATTTAAAGGATGAGAAATTTATTTTAAAGAGAAAATAAGAATCTAAGGGTTTTTTTTTTAATTTTTCTTTTTAAACAAAAACAAGCTCAGAGACCCAACGCGACTTAGTGTGATAACACCTTAGAAAGCATCATCAAAAGAATGTATCCTCCCTTGAATTTCGGCCTTCTTTACTACACCTTCCCTCTGAAATTCAGCTTAGAGATCCTTTGGTTACCTCAGTCACCTGTAGATATTCAATATGCTCCAATGTAATTGAAATGAGAGAGCCTTGCCTCTTATTTATACTTTCATGTAGCTTCCTCAAGGTGTTACCTTTCAACCATCTTAACCCAATTTCCTTATTTTAGGGCTAACCCACTTCTAACCACTTTCCATAATTATAAAGTTCTCCATTTACTTTATTATTTAAAATAATCCTCCTTGACTTTGTCACTTCACTTTATTATTTAAATAATCCTCTTTGACTTTGTCACTTCACTTTATTATTTAAATAATCCTCTTTGACTTTGTCACTTCACTTTATTATTTAAATAATCTTCTTTGACTTTTTCACTTCACTTTATTATTTAAATAATCATTTCTTTACTTTGTCACTTCACTTTATTATTTATATTACTTCTTCTTTGCAACCACTTTGACTTCTTTGACCTTTTGGGGCTTCAAGCCAACATATGAGGGTCCTCCAAATTTGTAAGGCCAATCTCAAACCATGAGGATTTATGTGACGTTCCACATACCACCAGAAATGGCATGATATGTACTATCCATCTAGAATAGTCTTACCTACAAATATATCAAAACTCATACCATTATACATCAAACAAACTTGGTTCCATTACCCAAACCTTTGTACTACCAGAATTCTCTACTGGACTTTCTTCAAGGGTTGACATCAATGACAACCAACCCAATTAATAAAAAAGGTTGGCCCTAATGTCAAAAGGAAGTGTCATGAAGAGTATAAATACACATCAAAGAAGATCTCATAATCATCCAAGAAAGTGTGATGGAGCTATCATAAGTGGTTCTGCACTTGTGCTAGGAGTATGTGTGGAGTTCAGTGTGGAGAAAGTCTAAGGTCGCAAAGTCTAAAAGGCTCGGAAGTCTCAGAATTGCAAAAATCCTAGTTTTCTGAGGGAGTACGTGGGTTGATAAGAGGACAAGTAGCGTACATACATGGGCTGATAAAAATACAGGTAGTGTACATGCACATGTTGATAAGAGGACATGTAGCATACCTGAGAAAAGGCTTGAGGAAGTTCTAATGAAGGCACATCTTGGTGATCTTTAGTTATGTTTTCTATGTGATGGTTATATTTTGTTGACTGTGATATTTTGATGTAAAATTTTATTGTCTCTTATATATTCTTGTGTGGGAGGAAGGGGAAAGGATAGAGGGTTTAACCCTCTCTTGAAATTGGAAGTGGTAGCTTCCCTTAAAGGAGTTGTTTGGACGTTTAACCCTCCCTTGAACTTGGAAATTGCAGCTTCTCTTGATTGGAGGTTTGACCCTCCTTTGAACTTGGAAGAGTTATCTTCCCCTGGAATTCACTACTTCCCTTGAACAATAACTTATGATTACTTCTCATAAATGGTGCATGGTGTATTGGTGTATCTCTTCTACTATTCTTCATTCTTCATTGGATATTCTTCATTGCTCATTGGATATAAATTAAATATATAATTTGGTTGAAGTATAAGTTTAAAAAGTGTTTTAAATTGTACTCTCTACTAATTCACCCCCCTCTCAGTATCAACAATTGGTATCAGAGCAAGTTACCTTCAGTATAGTTTAGCCACTGGAAGGAAGATCCTGAACAATGATGGAAGAAAAATGTCATATTGTAAATGGGATTCCACTATTTGATGGAAGCAATCATGCATATTGGAGTAATAGAATGAAAACTTACTTGAAAACTTTAGGAGTGGATATTTGTCTCTCAATTGTTTCAAGATACACAACTTTGAAGAAACCAAATACTGCAGCTCAGAAGGAAGCAAGAAGGAACAACAAAATGGAAATCAATGTTATCCTAGATAGACTAGAAGATTCAATAAAATCTATAGTGGGATCATGTGCATCAACCAAATATCTTTGGGACAAGCTACAAGATCTTTATGAAAATCAAGAAGCAAAAGAGTAAGAAGTTGAAGCAAGTTACAACTCACATATCGAAGGATCCATTAGAGGTGCATTTTTTTTCTTTAATTGTGAAGAAGTAGAACATATTGAACATGAATTCCCTTATCCAAAGATTGAAAGATATGATACTAAGGAAGAAAAACCCAATTAAGTAGAAGACAATTCTAATATAGAAGAAGAAGAAAATCATGAAGTAGAAATGATTAAACAAGAAGATGAGAATCTTGAAAAATTGAAGCATGTTGAAATTGAAAATAGCAAGCTCAGAAACACAAATAGAAAACTAAGAAGTGAATTGAGTAGTTGAGATGAAGAGAATCATAATCTTGAAAATACAATTGAAATATTGAAGAAATAATTAGAATACTATGAGAAACTAAAGGAAGAAATTGTCTCCTTGAAAATTCAACTTGAGGGAGCAAGAAGAATGGAAGAAGTAATGAATGTCCACATGATGAAGAAAGAAGAATATTGTGAGAAACTTGAACAAGAAGTTGTCTCAGTAAGCAAGAACTTAAGGAACTCTCAAGTGCCAAATAACATAGCATACCTTGGATGCAAGGGAGAAACTTCATATAAAGAAGATGCAAATGCCACCAAGAAGGTTGAAGAAAACTCCACACAAACAGTTTATGAGAAGTGGATTAGGTTGTTGGAAAGAAGGAATGATTACAGAAGAGATGAGTATCCAATAAAACCTTCTACCTTCAGGAATCAAAGAAGATTCAATCAATATGAAGGAAACTATAGAAGAGTATATCATGAACCCAGATGTAATACACCACAAAGAAGATCACTTACTTCCAGGTATCAAAATTTCTTTCTTGGTCCATGTTATACTTGCAGAAATTTTGGACATAAATAAATTAATTTCTGAATCAATGAAAGGAACAACTATGCAAGAAACATGAATGGTGTAAATAGTATATATGGAAACTTTCATGGATTTTTCAACAGAAGTTATAATCCATTTGATCCATTGATCGACCAAAATATCATATGCTACAAATGTAATAATCTTAGTCCCAAAGCACGAGACTGCAGATATATGAATGAAGATACTCCTATGCCAAATGTCCCTATTCCAACCAAAGTATAGAGAAGGATAGATATTAAAAACAATGAAGATTTTAGAATAGCATTGGCCACCGAAGAGTGTAAATAAGAATATGAATGGTACATAGACAATGGATGTTCTTCACACATGACCAGGGATCAAAACAAATTCATCAACTTGAATAGAAAGGGTGGAAATGTTTCATTTGGAGATGACTCATATGCCAAAATACTTGGAAAAGAAATAGTAGATATTGGAAACAAATATGTAAAAGAAGAAACTGTCCTATTGGTTGAATATATGAAGCATAATCTTCTCAGTGTCAGTAAAATGTGTGATCAAGGATACACTCTCATGTTTGACTCTCGGAGATGTAAAATCAGAGAAGAAGATTCAAAAAATTGGTTGAAACTGCTACAAGAAGACCAAATAACATATACATCCTAGACAAGGAGTAGAGAAATAATATTGAAGACACACGAAATATCTCGAAGGAAGAAAAAGACCAGAATACCAGAAAGAAAAATGAAGTACTATTAAGTGCCATATGTTCAGGGTGAGTAGCCCCAAAGAATAGAGTTACCTTTTCCATTGAACTCAAGGGGATCAACCCCAACCTTCTCCATTAATTTCAAAAGGGGAGAGAAACTAGGAGAATTGTGACAGGGGGAGCATGAGTGTTTCCATCAATGCCAAAGGGGGATATTATTGGAAGATTGGTTTTTGTCATTGATGTCAACCATAGTCATTGGTTTTGGAACCCATAGTTGATGAAGGTATTTGGACATGAAGGACAATATACATGCAGATACAACACCCATGGATGGATATTATACGTCATGTCATTTCTGGTGGTAGGTGGCACGTCATGTGGATCTTCATGGTTGAGGAGGAATGATTTTTTGAAGATGACAAAGTGAATTGAAGAAGGAAGTGCAGGTCAGCCTTGAAGATAATTAAAGAAAAGAATTATGAATTGAGAAAGTGATAGGCTAGCCCTAATGTTAAAAGGAAGTGTCATGAAGAGTACAAATACACATCAAAGAAGATCTCATAATCATCCAAGCAAGTGTAATGGAGCTATCATAAGTGGGTCTACACTTGTGCTAGGAGTATGTGTACAGTTTAGCATGGAGAAAGTCTGAGGTGGAAAAGTCTGAAAGGATCGAAAGTTTTGGAATTGCAAAAACCCTAGTTTTATGAGGGTGTACATGAGATGATAAGAGGACAAGTAACGTACATATTTAGGATGATAAGAAGACATGTAGCATACATACACGGGATTATAATAATATAGGTAGTGTACATACCCAGGTTGATAAGAGGACATATAGCGTACTTGATAAAAGGCTTGAGGAAGTTCTAAGGAAGGCGCATCTTGGTGATCTTTGGTTCAAGATTCTATGTAATGGTTATATTCTGTTGATGGTGATATTTTTATGTAAACGTTTAATGTCTCTTATATATTCTTGAGTGGAAGGAAGGGAAAGGATAGAGGGTTTAACCCTCCCTTGAAATTGGAAGTGGTAGCTTCCCTTGAAGGCATTGTTTGGAGGTTTAACCCTCCCTTGAACTTGGAAGTTGTAGCTTCCCTTGATTGGAGGTTTGACCCTCCTTTGAACTTGGAAGAGTTATATTCCCTTGGAATTCATTATTTCCCTTGAAAAATAACTTATGATTACTTCTCATATATGGTGCATGATGTATTGGTGCATGTCTTCTACTATTATTCATTGGATATTCTTCATTGCTCATTGGATATAAATTAAATATATAATCTGGTTAAAGTATAAGTTGAAAAAGTGTTTGAACTTGTAATTTCTACTGATTCAGCCCCCTCTCAGTATCAACATTAGTCTTATGTAGAGGCTAAAGGAAACACCCATTGGGAGGAAGCGATGAAAGAGGAGTACAATTCCCTAATAGAGAACAATGCATGGGAGCTGGTTCCTCTACCTTCCAATAGGAATCTTTTTAGATGTAAGTGTATTTTCAGGAAGAAGAGGGTTGTTGATGGATACACTACAAATTATAAGGCTCAATTAGTAGTGAAATTTTTCTCACAGTTACAAGGAATTGACTATGAGGAGACTTTTGCACTGGTTGCAAAGATTGATTCGATTCAGTTAGCTCTAGCTATTGCAACATCTAGAAAGTGGGAGGTACACCATATGGATGTGAAGAATGAATTATTACATGGATATATTAATGATGAGATATATATGGAGCATCCATAGGGATATTTTCAGGATCCATCAGTCATTGTACGGACTTAAGCAAGCACCTCGGGCATGATATGCTAAAATGGAGTCTTATATTCTCTCTAGAGGTTTTCTTAGATGTAGATCAAATTATAATGTATATGATGAGGAACACATATTTTATTGTACTAATAGTTCTATATGTATATGATTTACTCATCACATGGATTTGACCCTCCTCCATTACCGCAATGAAGATCGCTTTGCATGATAGGTTTTCTATGATAGATATGGAACTGTTACATTACTTTCTTGGTATTGAAATTAGCCAGCATGATTCAAGAATCAAGATGTATTAGTCCAAGTATGGTAAATATATTCTTGATAGGTTTCATATGACATATTTCAACCTAGATCCGACACCCTTTCAGTCAGGGTTTAGACTAGAGGATGTCACTGCATCACCTTTGGTTGATTGTACTAGATATTCATAGTTGGTGGGGAGTATTCTCTACCTTACACATTCTCGATCAGACATCTCTTATGTAGTTGGATCACCTTCCAGGTACATGCAGGAGCCTCAAGAGATTCACCAGAAGGTATTAAAGAAGATTCTCAGATATATCAAGGGGACTACAAGTTTTGGTATACACTATGCAGCAGGATCTTCCTTGGATCTTGTTGATTACAAGGACTCTGATTGGGTAGGTGATAGCATTGATGCAAGCCCACTTCAGGATATTTCCTCTACCTTGGATCAGGATCTATCTGTTGGTCAAGTAAGAATTAATAAACAAATGATTTACCATCAGCATAGGTAGAGTACAGGGGTGCAATGAATGTTACTACTTAGGCTATTTGGTTGCAACACTTTCCTATAGAGATGGGATTTAATTTTCATCATACGATAGTTATATGGTGTGATAATTAGAGTACTCTCGAGCTATGTAGAGATCCATTTTAGAGGCAACAGACCAAGAACATCAAGGTTCATATGCACTTTATTCGAGGACAAATTAGAGATGGAGTCATTGATATGCAGTTATGTCCATCTTCAGAGAAGGTGGAAAACATATTCACAAAGCCTTTCACCGAACAATTTTTTTTCTCACTGAGGAACATTCTAGGAGTGAGGGATACATCATCTTAGAAGCTAAACATGTTATCATTCTTATCTTGTTAGTAACATATTTTGAGGGGGGAATTTTGTTCCCACTAGGTTTTCCCTCTTTACCTCACTTTTTGTTCAGTTGTTATGCATCTATACTTGTACATGAGTACCTAAAATGGCTTCATATTGCTGAGAATTATCATTGTGCACACTCTGGTTGTGTTTTAGGGGGGGGGTGTTGGGGTACATGCAAAACTACATAGTTAGTGACACACTCATTTTTTTCCATTTTTCCTACTATTTAGGAGGACTTCCATTTATAGCATGTCTATTTATAGCAGGTCTATTTTTAGTTGGTGGATTCCTATATGTAATACCATGGTAAAATACCATGGGTTTCCAAAACCATGGGCTCATAGTGTTGGGTATCTTTTATATTCTTTGCACCGGGACGACATATTTCTGGGACAACATATTACCGGGACGACATATTTCTGGGACCACATATTACTGGGACAACATATTTTCGGGACCACATTTTTCGGGTGGTTTTTTCGGCACATGGTTTTTTTTGTCGATGGTTTTCTATTTTCGGTTAAGGAATTAGGGTTCTGGACTAATCCAGGTCATTGGGTTAGGGTTTTCGATGCCACTGGCTCCTATATGTATATTGTATTGTAAACAATGTAACACAAGGGTATGAATATAATATATGTTGGTTTTCCCGGTTTGGGTTTCCAGGTGAAAAATCCCTGTGTAATGTTTGTATTTGCCATTGTATATTTTCTGTTCTTTTCTGAATATCAGTTTGCAGTAGACATTGTACAAGGCTAAAATTTACATTTGGTATCAGAGATTTATTGGCTTCAGGGGGACACCTTTGTGGTCAAGGGTTTGGCTCGGGACTGTAATAAGCCTTATTACAGTGGGAGATTTGCGGTATTGTTTTTCAGGTGAAAAGAAATGGCAAGAAATTCAAAGATGGAGATAAAGAAGTTTAATGGGAAAATCTTTGAGTTGTGGAAGCTCAAGATGGAATATCTTTTGGTGGATAGAGATCAGTGGATCGCAGTAGATCCAGGTATTGCACCTACAGGAACTTCTGCAGATGAATGGAAAAAGATGGATCGGAAGGCAAAGAGCACAATCTGACTATGTCTCTCTGATTCAGTATTACTGAATGTGTCATAAGAAGCTACAACCAAGGATTTATGGGAAAAGTTGGGGACGTTGTATCAGTCTAAGTCCCTGGTAAATAAACTATTTCTGAGAAAGAAGCTGTA
>JASDQU010242196.1:14494-26493 GCA_032191745.1 Picea mariana
ACATTTTTGTATTGATTCTAGAAACAAGTAAATATTCTTCTTTTGGACTTCTCCATACATAACACATTTCTATAATTAAGTCTATCGACAAAAAAAAGTGTACCAGACAAAATTTCCAATTTTTCCTACATGTTGGTGGCCTATAAAACTGACCCAAAATACAACTAACTCTAAAAAACATTCATACTTTTTAAAACTTACACGCTACCCTGATATTTCTTCTCCTATCTAGTGTACTGGATGCCTACGCCTTCAATTTCCATTGGTACATGATTTTAAAAGACAATCACTACTTCATTTCCCCCTCCATGAACATAACTTTGTGTTCCTTGGTTGTTTGATGCTAAGGAGAGGTTCTCCATTCGTTGTGATGCAATTAATACCCTCAACCTACCACAATCTGCTTCCAAAGTGTCAATTCATTACTTTTGGGTGAGGAGAAGCCTCATCTATTTAACACTTTGAAAATTCCAAGCCCTAGGTGACTAAAGTCCTTAAAATCTCAATCAAACAAGTAGATTGTTGAATTTAATTATTGTAGAAATAAATTTTAGACCATAACATTAATCACACAATAGCTGGAAATTAAATTGAGGAAGCATACAAATTAATTTCACACATACACCGGTAACTACTCCTTCAAATTTTCTTTTCATTTCTTCGAAAAACTTACGAGGAAACCTCCACAAACTGCCCAACTAACAACACTACATGGATACCAAAAAGCCACCTTGAATTTGAGCAAAACAGTCTAATAAGAGAGTACATCCTGTTGAACAAATAGAAACAACAATTTTATGTTGTACGGACTGTACAACTTCTGTACAAAACCATTGTACGAATTTTGTACGATTGTACAGATCCATATTATTTTGTCTATATGGTTGTATGGAATTGTTCTCTACAACTGTACGAGACTATGTGTTGCCTAGAAACACCTCTTTCCTAGCTAGCTGCACTCTCTCTCTCTCTCTCAATCACTCAACCTGCTCAACATCTCATGTGTTCTCTTGTATGTATCAACTCTCTATCTTGACTTGTATTTATAGTTTTAGTTGATACCAAAACCCTTATATATTTTTGAGATTACCCCTAGTCTAATTCATGCATGCATGAAATACACATTTTAGACTCAACTGCTAAAAATAAGACTTTCACTTTTTAACTAAATTGAATTACAAAGTAGAATTACTTCTCAAAAAATCTCTTGTACTAATTCCTATTTGAATTAAATTCTCAACACTCCCTCTTATCAAGGAATGAATTCTACATCAATCCAAGTTTGTCTCTGAATGCCTCAAACTTCCCATTTGCCAAGGGCTTGGTCAGAATATCAGCTACCTGTTGATCTGTGGGAATATACTGGAGCTTCACTGGTGCCTCCTAAACCCGGTATCGTATGAAGTGATATATGACATCTATATGCTTGGACCTATCATGAAACATTGGATTCTTAAAGAGTTTGATGCAACTATGATTATCACAGTAAATGACTATGGGATCCAACTCCTGATCAAACAATTCTACAAGTAAATTTCTAATCCATATGGCCTCATAACTAGTTGTACCAACTATAATTTATTATGCCTCTATTGTGATAAGTGCCATGGAAGTTTTCTTCCTACTAAACCATGATATCATCACTAATCCAAATCTAAAGCAACACTTTGAGGTGATTTTCATGTCTATTGCACTACCTTCCCAATCTAAGTTTGTACACCACTACAACTTCACTTCACCATCTCCAATATATCTCAGAACATACTCCACTGTGCCCCTCAAATACCCAAGAACATGTTTTGCTTCTACCCAATGCTCCTTCCTTGGTACCACCATGAACTGACTCAAGGTTTTAACTACAAATATATCTGGCCTAGTGTGGACCAAAAACATCAAAGAACCTATTAGTTTCCTGTAAAATGTGGGATCCACCAACTTTGTATCTGAAGTTGCACCTTCTTCACATTAGTGATCATGGGTGTGACCATAGGTTTGTAGTCCTCCCTTTGAAACCTATTCAGGATGTGAACTACATATTTACCCTACCCAAGGAAAATGCCTTCCTCCTTAGTGATAGAAATACCACACCATAGTGAATAGAAAGACCACACCATGATTAATATGCCTCTGCCAAACTATTCAAAATATTTCCAAGACCCTAGGATTAAGAGGCTATCGTATTTCCTTCAGGATCATGAAGACTCCCCCACCACACCTCTCACCCCTATATAAGGATATATTTTTCACCCTAAACTATATAATAATAGATTAGTTATCTTAGTATAATCATAACGAATGGTGTGACACAATGATATTTCAAGGTCAAGATAATGGAATCTTATGAATGCATGTTTTTAAAGAGGGACCATGAATACTTAAGAAATAAATTTTACAAGCACCCTTCCTCAATGAAGGGTTTAAATCATTTCTAATCCAAGACTCCTAGTGTAAAGATATAGGGAACACCCAATTTACCACAAGGAATTCTAACAAAATTTGTATGAGCAATCCATTTAGACAACTAAGACATTTAGTGGGTATATGTTTTATTTGAAAATAATGTATCAACATGGAGGTTATTATATAAGGCCATTGCAAAAATTGCAATACAATAAAATGGAATAATAAAGGTCCCTTAGTTTGTTGATTTGTGCAATATTTGAGAATGGGGATGATTTTGTGTATAGACCCTTCCACCATGTCATGATCATGCATTGTGGGGTGTAAAAAAATAAATTGTTGGCACCCATATAATCCTAAGGCTCAATACTCAAAGTATTGGAGCTCAGTTGCATGAAGAACAAGACATTAATGTGATGAATAATAGAAAATTTGCAGTTAATTGTCTTGCATTCTTCATTAAGCAAATATGTGGAGCTTCGAAAGTAGAAAATAAAGTCGCTATCATTGCAAATGTTGATGAAATTTAAAATAATGGCACAAATGAAACCCAAAATGGTATAACTAAAACAAAATTATATTCATCAAACACATATTAACAAAAAATCCATGAGAGTTGAGTTGGTTCAATGAAAACGAGGCATTGTTACAACCCCCACTAGGGTTTTATTCCTCAAGAATGGCTAGTGCACTCCCTCAAGGGGAATTTTTTAGTGGCCGATGCATCATGACCATGAAGTCAACTTAGGTGGTTGCTTGATAGTGTAAATAATGTTCCACCTCTTGATAGGTGGTGGATGCTCATTAGTGAAAGTTTATAGGAAAAATCGTATAAAAAAATTAACAAAAAGAGGGTTGAGGGCACCTACACACCCAAGAGCGGATTGCACCAACAAATTTGGATTTGCTTAAGAACATCTGCAAAATTATGTTAATGAGTAATATGATTTGATTGATATATCAATATAATATTAATGAGAAAGAGCAGGGACACTATTATGTTTTTATTTATGTATGGTTTTTAATTTTATGTTTGGTATCATTGCAACATAGGGATAAATTTGAAAAATAATGGAGAGAAAACGTGCATTCAAAATTGGTGTGTAGTAACCTCTATCTCCATGAAAACTTCACATTTATTGGCACATGTTCTTATGAAATTTATTGATACCTTTTCAAGAAAGTTTTGGGTGTATTCTCTCATGTAAAAGTAAAATGTTCTTGAAACATTCAAGGACTTCCATGGTTAAGAGTAAAAATGGAATGATGAATAAGGTTCCCATAAACAACAATGGGGTGAAGATATAATCTTTAATGACATATAAAATTATACAAATATATTGATATTTGAAAGAAGGTTATTTCTTCATATTTTCCACAATACATCAAATTACGAACATGGAAATATAGCCAATGTGAATATGACAAGAGGTGTGCTTAAGGGAAAAATTCAAACAACTTCTAGGTTGAAGTTATCTATACAATAATCCACCAACATAATAGAAGCCCTTGAATACATGAAAGAAACACTTGAGTAAAATAAAAACATATGGAGATCATCTCAAAATGCACATGTGTCATAAGCATAATCTAAAAAACAAAAAATTACATCTTTGTAGGGTACAATTAAGAGTTCAAAACATAGAAGCTCTTCATTTTATTAAAGAAATACATAGTAAGAAATGAGAATACACAATGTGTATTGATCCCATTAGTCCCAATTCCAAACACATGCATATTTTTATTTTCTACAAGCCCTACCCCACATTTAGGGAAAGCCCTGAAATAGTTAGAATCGTTTGCCACTTTTCATTTCTTAAGTGACTACTTTGTTCCCCCTTCAAATATGCACAAAAGTCATTTTTTCAATTGTTAGTTGGACAAACCAAACTACTTAATTTTGCAGATGGAGGAAGGGTGGGAGGGAGGGGCCGTGGGGTGGATTCTCACCCCTAGCCTCCATTAATGAAAATTTTCAAAATTGTACAACATTTCACAAATTTTTGCTAAAACATAATTTCAATGTAATTGTGCTAAATTAAAGGAATTTGTCTTCTTAATTTTACAAATTATTTAAAATTTATGAAAAATATCTTTTAAGATTGTAACATTAATGTAAGCTCTAGATTAAATTTTTTAAAATTAAGGAAATTAAAGAGGGATTTAGGAGTTGCTCATCCCTTTCTTTAAAATAAAAAATAGTGGAGCTAGTATACCACCTCAAAAAAAAATGAAAAACAAAATGGTGTTACTGTATCAACATTGGAAAAAAATAAAAAATAACCCTTAGGAGAAAAAATTGGTGATGCAAGTGCACCATATTTCAAAAAACAAAAAATTAAAAAAAAATCATTTTAAAAAACCTTGTAGAAACAAATTACTATAGTGTGGGGTGGCAGGTGTGAGAGGGGTGTTATATGGCCCTGGAGGGAAAACATAATTGGACTTCTCCTAGAGTCTTGACCTTTCCTCAAACAATCAATTAGAGGAATGTGCTCTATTTCATGGCCTCATCATTACTAGATATCAAGGCATAAGTACTCTCATTATACTTGGGGACTTAAAAAATACCACCATACACCTTCGCCTCAACACCATCCCCATGGATGTGAGACTTCGCTCTATCTACATAATAATTCAGAGTCTCCTTTATAATTTTATTCAGGTGGACTCATGGCACATACTCTGATACTTGAGCATTGTTGTAGATCTCCATTCCTACCTTATATCAAATAGATGGGTTGGGTACCTTCGTTTGAATGATTCTTGGGCCCCTTACTCCATTCCCTAGCCCATATTTCTCCTTACCCACTGCCCCATGCCCATTCTCCCCTATGTCCATGTCCTTATTGTGCGTTGGGGTCCACCTCTCGCTCCTACGCCAGTTTCATTTTGGGTAATTTTATACTGTCCCCCCCTTTCGTGTTCCGTCTTGTTGCTCGGAACCTTTACTCTCGGCTCATGTCCTTTTCCCTGTCACTCTCACCATGATTTATTCTCTACACTTTTGTCATTATTCCCCTTAGTGGCAGTGGCTCTCAGAGGTTACCAACAAAGGCACTGTTGTAATCTAGGTATTCTTGCATATTCAACCTTCCGCAAAGGACGAAGGTCTCACCCGAAGCGTAACCGAGACGTGTGTGAAGTGAGTTAATGAGAACACATAATCAGATCTAACTTTGCACCTCATAGATTCATATCTTAACACATAAAGATGCACATCGACTGTGAACAAATACAGAATAGACATAAAATACAAAGTTTATGAAACACAATCATGGAGTCATGCATATCATAACAGATCAGAGAGAGAAAAATATTTTTTAAGGCCCCAAAACAATCCATCATATTAGAAACACATCCATCAACTATCGCATAATAAATATATCTCTCTTAAAATATCTTACATAGTGAAATCTAAGCCCGAAACCCATTACAGACTCAAAACACTACTAAACAAGCATAGTGAACCCCAAAAACCCCATTACAATAATTCATCATGACTGTGATGCTTGATCCTGACNAAATATTTTGACTCCATGTGTTGATCATCATCTTTCAGTTAGTCTACAAAGATTTTCCCAAAAATTAAGCATTCCCAAAAATGAAGGGCCCAACAAGCCCCAACCACAACTGTTGACTCGCCTCGATCCAACATTCTTATTCTTTGTTGAGGCCCCCATCAAATGAAGGTCCTTGTTAGTCCCTAAAGTTGCACTTGACTATGAGAGGGAAAGCTAGGGCATCATCAGATTATTGCAATAGTGTTTTGAGGGGTTTTATGAAAAGGTGGTTGAAAACTGGTTCAAGGTTTCAAGATAAACAAGAATTTTAGAATAAGGACAAATGATATGCCATTGACTGGTTAAAGGGTAGTCACATAGATGAATTAGACAAATAAGGGAAAGAGAATATGAAGTATTCAATTTGTCAACCTCACATAAAATTCTTATCTCAAAATATCATTAAGAAACAAGAACATCGCCCTGAAATAAAAAACTTGAAAATAATCACAACAACAAATTATTTACTGTATCAAATGATAATCAAGAAAATAATGCATTGCAGTTTGATAAATGATCTCAAGCATGAAGAGAAAAAGAACAGAGTAGAAGAGAAAGTCTAACCATCAATATTCCTTTGCCATTAAGTGTCACATAAAATAGGAATGTCTTACAAGGAGTTTCAAAACAGGCCCCTGGATATCCAAATTTTCGACCATCACAAAGTCTTTCTTCTGTCTACTTAAACTATCCAAAAAGTAGGTCAGATCCTATTTTCTGGTGTGCTATTAATGATAGGATCTAATCAACATCTATCTTCTAGGGAGGTTAGCTCAAAATGAGCATTTACATTACAAAAATAGATATCAGCTCAACAGCGTAATCCCAAATGATTCTTTCAACAATACATTTGATCCTACAAATTGGGAAATGGTTTGATTTAGTTATGTATTCGAAGTGTTCATCTTCACAAGCCAAAAACAAGTAAATATTCCCTCGTTCCCTGGTAAATATCAAAAATTAAAACTGTGCTAGATCCTTGTAGGGCTATCATGATATGATAGCAGTGCTAGCCTTAGCAATCCTTTGTTTCATCTTAGAGGTGAGTACAATGTTGTGCCAATAGAGTTTGAAGTTGGATTCTCTAAGCTCTTTGAGAAATATTTTTTTTCTCCCTTTTCTTCTTCTTGAACCCCTATATCCTTTCCTATTGCCTGGCACTCCATTGCTCTACTTGAGCCTTTTCATTTTTCAACTACTTCACCATTCTCTGAAGTTCTTTGATCTTCTCTTTATCACTTATGACTTTGACCTTGAATTCTGGAAACTCTTCTGCAAGTGCAGGCTTGTTTAGATCTATGGAAGCCTTAGGTTCTCTTAGTTTAATTTGGTATCTAGAAGCTAATTCTGAACTGTGATCATTGTCTGAACTAGTTGTTTCCATGGCTTCTGGAATATTTGATATATGGTATGAGTCTACAGGGTTACTTTCTTTGTTTTCAGAAATACTACTAGTACATTTAGCAAGTGCTTCAACTCTAGATAATTTGGTAGTGGCTCTTGTTACAGGTCCTGTAGGAAATTGAGCAATCTTATTACCTCTTTCTGCTGGTTCTCTATGTAATGGAGGTCTTTTTGCCTTTTCTTTGACACCTACTTTAGAGTCCTCAGAATGGTCTTCTATGACTATGACATTTTCCTCTTTGATCGATGGGTCAAACATAGCTTTGGACCTTAGACTGTATTTGTTGGCAACTCTAGTAGAATTTCTCCTAGGGTTTTGAGACACAGGTGCAAATTTCTTCTTTTGGTTTTTGAATGCAACACCTTTCTTATTGGTTGCTTGTGGTTTATGTTTGAATTTGGTTTTAATATTATAATCCCCATCTGAATCTTCTTCCATTTTTATGTTTGCATCATAAAACATTTCGATCTCTGCATCCAGCTTGGGTCTCTTACCTCTGCTGGTCATGGCTTCTTCCTGAATGTCATCTACAGGGGTATCATTAGGAATGTGTTGAGTTTTCTTCTTTATTTTGCTGGTCCTTGTTACCCTGATTGCAGACATTTCTTCTTTGACAGGAGTTTCATCAACTGTGATACTATGTTTCTGTTTAATTGCCATTTTCCCTTTGCCCCTTTTCTATTTTCTTGGTTGTGGATCATGATTTAGGGACTGGATCAACCAGTTCTAGGGTTTTTGTACTTCACTCAGATTAGAAACGACCATAGTCTTAATCAGAACTTGATGAAACGGGATACCTTTAGCAGTGGTAGGGTGTGACTGTACCCTTTTTGACATCTTCGATAGGATTTTGAGTAGAAAGTATGGTATATTTAAGGGATAGTTTCCATTGATATGCATTAACAACCTAATATAGTAGATGTAAACTAGTGAGAATCTACCTTTTCAGGTGATATACCTGTGAATTATGATCAAAGAGGTATGCCACTCTTGTCTAATCTAGCTGTGAGGGACCCCTTTCTTCCAGTCTGGTTTCTGCCTATATGGTAGAAAACTTTGGTTCACAAACTCCATGACTATGTGCTCCTTTTTCCACCATTGTTCTCCCCCAATCACCAATATGCAAGCTTTGGAAATGGATTGTTCTGTCACTAACATCAACAATTTACCAATCACCACTTCGAAGCCATCGAAATTCTATGCAAACATCATGGATACCTGTTCGTCATGCCCCTGGAAGGTGGTAAAGAACTCAAACCAGCCAGTGTCTTTGAACCTTTGTGCCATATGTGGATACGCTTCAAGTAGCTCAGTGCCCTCAGGTTCCAACCTGGCAATTTGCCCACCTTTCTTCAATGCCATGTCGATGATACAATGTTGTAACTCGACACTATTGGAAATCAGGAATTTAAAACCCGCAACTGTTACTACACAACGATTTCTTTAAATGGACATCTACGCACATAATCCAACGGAATTATAATAACAGACGATAGTGTGATACAATGATGTTGGAAATTGAATTGATTTAATACAGGTCCTTTCAAGTACAGAGTGATCTCATTCATGCAACGGTTCAAACTGCAGAATCGATTCAAGCGATATTGTGGAGTACATGCAGGTCTTTTGTCCACGATTTATGTGATCATGACAAGATCTGGATGGCTGGAGCATGTCATAGCATGATTACTTTAGCACTGCATGAATAACGTTATTCCAATAGCACTATTGATGATTTGGTTGTAATTTGAATTTTCAGGATTCAAATAAGCAAATGATGTGACAAATCTCGTTAAACCATGTCTTAAACCTTCAAACTTAAGAAAATTATTCAAAAATGATAAAATACAAAGTAAAACAAACTCAAACCAAATATTAAAGACTAAAGAAATCAAGCAATGAGGTATAAAAGGGGAGGGCTTAGGATTAGGGATTCTCACTAAATCAGGAACAAAATTAGAGACTAACAGGCCCAAATCAAGGAAAACCTTTACTGCTTGTTGGTGAAAGATGTCATACTACTCTACTCGATCTTGCCACTTCCACACCAAAATGGAAGCTCCTACAACAAACTCTTGGACTACTGCAACATTCAATTCTTCTGGATTAGTGGCGATAAGATTTAGCCACTTGATGTTCACAACTGAATCCAGCTGGTGGATTTTAACATATTCATGAATCATATTGAACTGTAGGGTGGAAGTCCCCGAGTTATTTCTTAGCGAATTGCACTGCTTCATACATTTTGATCTAATTTTTCATCAGTCTCATGAATCTCATAAAACTTGTCTTGGTATGCAATGGGGTCAGTGATCATTTGAGCTTTTTCATTCATCTACTTGATATGCACATGAAGTTCTTCTGTTGACTTGTTGCTTTGCTCTAGCAGGTCGACCCAATCGTCGACCATTGAAAACAAATTTTGGCACTCATTGGCCTGGGAATGGAGGGATGAGTGAACTATATACCCCTAACAAACTGCCCGAGTGATATTTTCAACCATAGCCTTTGGATTCTCTTACTCCTAGAGGAAAATAGCCTCAATATGTTGCTAGAGACTCTGTTCTTTCTGCGAGCTACATCCATGCTCCTGCTACAAGTGCAACCCATTTTGATGGCACAACTGGGGTGATGTCCTCTGAAAACTTTTACGCCAACTATCTAAATGTGGGCCACACCTGAGAAAATTTCAATGATATGGTCTCAACAGTAGACTCGGCCTATGTGCACAGTTGATGTTCTTAGTCTTTGTCCTCCACAACGACAACTAGCTCCTGGCACAATTCTTGCATTTGTTGGGTGAGCTCATCATTAGATTTCTCTGTTGTGATGATCCTTTACTCAAGTTGATAAGTTGATTCATGTAACACCCTGTTTCCCCCAATTTTTAATTAATCATAAAATAGGAATTTCCATGCTAATGCATGAGGAAAATGTAAATGTATTATTGTTTGAGTTACCAATAATTGACTATGGGGGTGAAGCCTTGAAAGTAATGGCCATGATATCACTAGAGGAAGAATGTGAAAACTATAAGAGAGGGTTCATTATGACAAATAACCCCAAATTTCCCTTGATGAGGATGACAACCTCCTTCGGATCCCAAGGAGAGAAATCAATTAATGAAGAAAGGATCGGTGGTTGAATTATCAACCACCCCCATGAATGGAAACATGGGTTGTTAGCTCGAAGTACCATAGGGACCTGTAGACCTGAGCTTCCTTCTGACAGAAGGAACAGGATAGGTCAGCAAACCTTCCAAGGTAAGAGGGATACACATGGGAGAGGAGACACCAGACAAAAAGAGAGTAATCTCGTAAGGGAGACGCGCAGAGCTCTCCAGCGAGTCCTGAACTAAAGGTCGCAAGCTTGATGCCGAGGAGCATCTGAGAAACCTCACTGAGGCTATAACCAAGAGAGAAAGCTCTGAGTTACAGAGAACATGACCCAAACAGAAGCGAAAACAGAGGAAGAACCCTCGAGAAGTGTGATAATTCCCTGGTGATATCATGGCTTGGCACGAGGGTGGCCAGAGTGCTAAGAATGAATGCCTCTATGCCTATGGTCGGGTGGAAGGACAAACACCCACAGTCAGTTGGTTGGATGCAACCTGTAATAGATAAGCAATTTCCTACCTTGTGTAATTTAGCCATAACTATGTATGAATTGGTTATACTATGTATGTTTCAGGAATTGTGCATATTTCTTAATGGATATACTGTATCCCCCTTATTCCTTCTTGATTGTATAACTAGGCCAGTAAGAAATTATATTGTTAGGAGATGATTTTATACTCATAAATGCCTGTGTCCTGTGGAGGAATAAACCAAAGTCACGAACTATGTGTTCGTCGACCCCAGACACAGTTTCATGTACTCATGCCAACCCTCCTAATTGTTTAGAGTCCCTTGGAGGACGAAGTTTGTTAAGCTGAGGAGAGGTAGTGCAGATTGACACAGGCTCTCTGTGAGGCAAATCAAACCCAGAACTCCTTAAGTCCTAGACAATCTTAGGAAGGATCGCACCGTTGTGTACAAGAACCCTGCATGGAGTGCAGAGGTTGAGAAACCCTTTGGAGGTTTTAGAGCGTATGAAAGCTCAGGAGTGATAGAGATCGTGATCTAAATCAGATCTGAACCATTGGTTCAATTTGGGGAAATAGAGGTAAGGATTTCCCCAAAGTCCTGAAAGGCGAATCGCCGATTTGCAAGGGAAAATATGGACCGTTGGAGCCTATGTCCCTACAGTCGGAGAAGAGTGTGTAGGAGAATAGATCTGAACCATCAGATCGAGCGTAGGGGACCGATAGCCATCAGATCCAGAAAGGGCACACGAGGTTTAACCTGGTGCATGTAGGGGAGTGAAGACTCTCCAAAATTCCCGAAAAGGAGAAAGCTGGGATTTGATCACGACTGTTGATCAGCCCGAAAAGATCACAACTGTTGATCATGGATAAAGGTCGCAACCATCCATCGGAGGGACACGTGGCTGTCGGTCGGCGTTTCAGCACCCAGGAAACCAAAGGGAAAGACCCCTCATTTTTGCAAGTCGTGAAATCCTGTTATACGAAACCCTGAATCGGTTTGGCATGAATAAGTTTCGGCGTTTCGACACCCGGGAAACCAAAGGGA
>JASDQU010242196.1:26543-39127 GCA_032191745.1 Picea mariana
TACATCAATCCAAGTTTGTCTCTGAATGCCTCAAACTTCCCATTTGCCAAGGGCTTGGTCAGAATATCAGCTACATGTTGATCTGTGGGAATATACTAGAGCTTCACTGCTACCTCCTAAACTCGGTATCGTATGAAGTGATATATGACAACTATATGCTTGGACCTATCATGAAACATTGGATTCTTAGAGAGTTTGATACAACTATTATTATCACACTAAATGACTATGGGATCCAACTCCCGATCAAACAATTCTACAAGTAAATTTCTAATCCATATGGCCTCATAACTAGTTGTACCAACTATAATTTATTATGCCTCTATTGTGATAAGTTCCATGGAAGTTTTCTTCCTACTAAACCATGATATCATCACTAATCCAAAGCTAAAGCAACACTTTGAGGTGATTTTTGTGTCTATTGCACTACCTTCCCAATCTGAGTTTGTACACCACTACAACTTCACTTCACCATATCCAATATATCTCAGAACATACTCCACTGTGCCCCTCAAATACCTGAGAACATGTTTTGCTTCTACCCAATGCTCCTTCCTTGGTACCACCATGAACTGACTCAAGGTTTTAACTACAAATATATATGGCCTAGTGTGGACCAAATACATCAAAGAACCTATTAGTTGCCTGTAAAATGTGGGATCCACCAACTTTGTATCTGAAGTTGCACCTTCTTCACATTAGTGATCATGGGTCTGACCATAGGTTTGTAGTCCTCCCTTTGAAACCTGTTTAGTATATGAACTACATATTTACCCTGCCCAAGGAAAATGCCTTCCTCCTTAGTGATAGAAATACCACACCATAGTGAATAGAAAGACCACACCATGATTAATATGCCTCTGCCAAACTATTCAAAATGTTTCCAAGACCCTAGGAATAAGAGGCTATCGTATTTCCTTCGGGATCATGAAAACTTACCCCCCACACCTACCACCCCTATATAGGGATATATTTTTCACCCTAAACTATATAATAATATATTAGTTGTCTTAGTATAATCATAACAAATGGTGTGACACAATGATATTTCAAGGTCACGATAATGGAATCTTATGAATGCATGTTTTTAAAGAGGGACCATGAATACTTAAGAAAGAAATTTTACAAGCACCCTTCCTCAATGAAGGGTTTAAATCATTTCTAATCCAAGACACCTAGTGTAAAGATATAGGGAACACCCAATTTACCACAAGGATTTCTAACAAAATTTGTATGAGCATTCCATTCAAACAACGAAGACATTTAGTGGGTATATGTTTTATTTGAAAATAATGTATCAACATGGAGGTTATTATATAAGGCCATTGCAAAAATTGCAGTACAATAAAATGGAATAATAAAGGTCCCTTAGTTTGTTTGATTTGTGCAATATTTGAGAATGGGGATGATTTTGTGTATAGACCCTTCCACCATGTCATGATCATGCATTGTGGGGTGTAAAAAAATAAATTATTGGCACCCATATAATCCTAAGGCTCAATACTCAAAGTATTGGAGCCCAGTTGCATGAAGAACAAGACATTAATGTGATGAATAATAGAAAATTTGCAGTTAATTGTCTTGCATTCTTCATTAAGCAAATATGTGGAGCTTCGAAAGTAGAAAATAAATTTGCTATCATTGCAAAGGTTGATGAAATTTAAAATAATGGCACAAATGAAACCCAAAATGGTATAACTAAAACAAAATTATATTCATCAAACATATATTAACAAAAAATCCATGAGAGTTGAGTTGGTTCAATGAAAATGAGCATTGTTACAACCCCCACTAGGGTTTTATTCCTCAAGAATGGCTAGTGCACTCCCTCAAGGGGAATTTTTTAGTGGCCGATGCATCATGACCATGAAGTCAGCTTAGGTGGTTGCTTGATAGTGTAAATAATGTTCCACCTCTTAATAGGTGGTGGATGCTCATTAGTGAAATTTTATAGGAAAAATCATATAAAAAAAATTAACAAAAAGAGGGTTGAGGGCACCTACACACCCAAGAGTGGATTGCACCAACAAATTTGGATTTGTTTGAGAACATCTAAAAAATTATGTTAATGAGTAATATGATTTGATTGATAAATCAATATAATATTAATGAGAAAGAGCAGGGACACTATTATGTTTTTATTTCTGTATGGTTTTTAATTTTATGTTTGGCATCATTGCAACATAAGGATAAATTTGAAAAATAATGGAGAGAAAGCATGCATTCAAAATTGGTGTGTAGTAACCTCTATCTCCATGAAAACTCCACATTTATTGGCACATGTGCTTATGAAATTTATTGATACCTTTTTCGAGAAATTTTTGGGTGTATTCTCTCATGTAAAAGTAAAATGTTCTTGAAACATTCAAGGACTTCCATGGTTAAGAGTAAAAATGGAATGATGAATAAAGTTCCCATAAAAAACAATGGGGCGAAGATATAATCTTTAATGACATATACAATTATACAAATATATTGATATTTGCAAGAAGGTTATTTCCTCATATTTTTCACAATACATCAAATTACAAACATGGAAATATAGCCAATGTGAATATGACAAGAGGTGTGCTTAAGTGCAAAATTCTCTCAAACAACTTCTAGGTTGAAGTTATCTATACAATAGTGCACCAACATAATAGAAGCCCTTGAAGACATGAAAGAAACACTTGAGTAAAATAAAAACATATGGAGATCATCTCAAAATGCACATGTGTCATAAGCATAATCTAAAAAAACAAAAAATTACAGCTTTGTAAGGTACAATTAAGAGTTCAAAACATAGAAGCTCTTCAATTTATTAAAGAAATACATAGTAAGAAATGAGAATACACAATGTGTATTGATCCCATTAGTCCCAATTCCAAACTCATGCATATTTGTATTTTCTACAAGCCCTACCCCACATTTAGGGAAAGCCTTGAAATATTTAGAATCATTTGCCACTTTTCATTTCTTAAGTGACTACTTTGTTCCCCCGTCAAATATGCACAAAAGTCATTTTTTCAATTGTTAGTTGGAAAAACCAAACTACTTACTTTTGCAAATGGAGGAAGGGTGGGAGGGAAGGGTCGTGGGGTGGATTCTCACCCCCAGCCTCCATTAATGAAAATTTTCAAAATTGTACAACATTTCACAAATTTTTGCTAAAACATAATTTCAATGTAATTGTGCTAAATTAAAGGAATTCGTCTTCTTAATTTTACAAATTATTTAAAATTTATGAAAAATATCTTTTAAGTTTGTAACATTAATGTAAGCTCTAGATTAAATTTTTTAAAATTAAGGAAATTAAAGAGGGATTTAGGAGTTGCTCATCCCTTTCTTTAAAAAAAAAATAGTGGAGCTAGTATACCACCTCAAAAAAAAATGAAAAACAAAATGGTGTTACTATATCAACATTGGAAAAAATTAAAAAATAACCCTTAGGAGAAAAAATTGGTGATGAAGTGCACCATATTTCAAAAAACAAAAAATTAAAAAAAAAAACATTTTAAAAAACCTTGTAGAACCAAATTACTATAGTGTGGGGTGGCAGGTGTGAGAGGGGTGTTATATGGCCCTGGAGGGAAAATATAATTGAACTTCTCCTGGAGTCTTGACCTTGCCTCAAACAATCAATCAGAGGAATGTGCTCTATTTCATGGCCTCATCATTACTAGATATCAAGGCATAAGTACTCTCATTATACTCGGGGACTTAAAAAATACCACCATACACCTTCGCCTCAACACCCTCCCCATGGATGTGAGACTTCGCTCTATCTACATAATAATTCAGAGTCTCCTTCATAATTTTATTCAGGTGGACTCATGGCACATACTCTGATACTTGAGCATTGTTGTAGATCTCCATTCAAACCTTGTATCAAATGGATGGGTTGGGTACCTTCGTTTGAATGATTCTTGGGCCCCTTACTCTATCCCCTAGCCCATGTTACTCCTTACCCCCTACCCCATGACCATTATCCCCTATGTCCATGTCCTTATTATGCGTTGGGGTCCACCTCTTGCTCCTACGCCACTTTCATTTTGGGTATTTTTATACTGTCCCCCCCTTTCGTGTTCCGTCTTGTTGCTCAGAACCTTTACTCTCGGCTCATGTCCTTTTCCCTGTCACTCTCACCATGATTTCTCCTCTACACTCTTGTCATTATTCCCCTTAGTGGCAGTGGCTCTCAGAGGTTACCAACAAAGGCATTGTTGTAATCTAGGTATTCTTGCATATTCCACCTTCCACAAAGGACAGAGGTCTCACCCGAAGCGTAACCAAGATGTGTGTGAAGTGAGTTAATGAGAACACATAATCAGATCTAACTTTGCACCCCATAGATTCATATCTTAACACATGAAGATTCACATCGACTATGAACAAATATAGAATAGACATAAAATACAAAGGTTATGAAACACAATCATGGAGTCATGCATATCATAACATAACAGAGAGAGAAAAATATTTTTTAAGGCCCCAAAACAATCCATCATATTAGAAACACATCCATCAACTATCACATAATAAATATATCTCTCTTACAATATCTTACATAGTGAAATCCAAGCCTGAAACCCATTACAGACTCAAAACCCTACTGCGCAAGCGTAGTGAACCCCAACAAACCCATTACAATAAGTCATCATGACTATGATGCTTGATCCTGACTCTAGAAACAATAATGATGGTCTAAATCTCATGTATGCTCAGTCATTAACATTCTCTTTGACAGACTGCCTTCTGATTTATACTTTTCCTTCTGTCGCTTCTTTCTATCTTTTCTACTTTCCACTTGACATCCACTACTTTTCCAACTGTTGCATGGCGGTTTTCCACTTTTAGTTAGCTCGTAGTTTGTTTTCACTACTTGTAACTTTCTAGCAAGCATGCAAATAATTTGACTCCATCTGTTGATCATCATCTTTCAGTTAGTCTACAGAGATTTTCCCAAAAATTAAGCATTCCCAAAAATGAAGAGCCCAACAAGCCCCAACCACAACTGTTGACTCGCCTCGATCCAACATTCTTCTTCTTTTTTGAGGCCCCCATCAAATGAAGGGACCTGCTAGTCCCTAAAGTTGCACTTGACTATGAGAGGGGAAGCTAGGGCATCATCAGATTATTGCAATAGTGTTTTGAGGGGTTTTATGAAAAGGTGGTTGAAAACCGGTTCAAGGTTTCAAGATAAACAAGAATTTCAGAATAAGGACAAATGATATGACATTGATTGGTTAAAGGGTAGTCGCATAGATGAATTAGAAAAATAAGGGAAAGAGAATACGAAGTATTCAATTTTTCAAACTCACATAAAATTCTTATCTCAAAATATCATTAAGAAACAAGAACATCGACCTGAAATCAAAAACTTGAAAATAATCACAACAACAAATTATTTACTGTATCAATTGATAATCAAGAAAATAATGCATTGCAGTTTGATAAATGATCTCAAGCATGAAGAGAAAAAGAATAGAGTAGAAGAGAAAGTCTAACCATCAATATTCCTTTGCCATTAAGTGTCACATAAAATAGGAATGTCTTACAAGGAGTTTCAAAACAGGCCCCTGGATATCCAAATTTTCGACCATCACAAAGTCTTTCTTCTGTCTACTTAAACTATCCAAAAAGTAGCTCAGATCCTATTTTCTGGTGTGCGATTAATGATAGGATCTAATCAACATCTATCTTCTAGGGAGGTTAGCTCAAAATGAGCATTTACAGTACAAAAATAGATATCAGCTCAACAACTTAATCCCAGATGATTCTTTCAACAATACATTTGATCCTACAAATTGGGAAATGGTTTGATTTAGTTATGTATTCGAAGTGTTCATCTTCATAAGCCAAAAACAAGTAAATATTCCCTCGTTCCCTGGTAAATATAAAAAATTAAAACTGTGCTAGATCCTTGTAGGGCTATCTTGATATGATAGCAGTGCTAGCCTTAGCAGTCCTCTGTTTCAGCTCAGAGATGAGTACAATGTTGTGCCAATAGAGTTTGAAGTTGGATTCTCTAAGCTCTTTGAGCAATATTTTTTGCTCCCTTTTCTTCTTCTTGAACCCCTGTATCCTTTCCTGTTGCCTGGCACTCCATTGCTCTACTTGAGCCTTTTCCTTTTTCAACTACTTCACCATTCTCTGAAGTTCTCTGATCTTCTCTTTATCACTTATGACTTTGACCTTGAATTCTGGAAACTCTTCTATAGGTGCAAGCTTGTTTAGATCTATGGCAGCCTTAGGTTCTCTTAGTTTAATTTGGTATCTAGAAGCTAATCCTGAACTGTGATCATCATCTGAACTAGTTGTGTCCATGGCTTCTGGAATATTTGATATATAGTCTGAGTCTATAGGGTTACTTTCTTTGTTTTCAGAAATACTACTAGTACCCTTAGCAAGTGCTTCAACTCTGGATAATTTGGTAGTGGCTCGTGTCACAGGTCCTGTAGGAAATTGAGCAATATTATTACCTCTTTCTGCTGGTTCTCTATGTAATGGAGGTCTTTCTGCCTTTTCTTTGACACCTACTTTAAAGTCCTCAGAATGGTCTTCTATGACTATGAAATTTTCCTCTTTGATCGATGGGTCAAACATAGCTTTGGACCTTAGCCTGTATTTGTTGGAAACTCTAGTAGAATTTCTCCTAGGGTTTTGAGACACAGGTGCAAAATTCTTCTTTTGGTTTTTGACTGCAGCACCTTTCTTACTGGTTGCTTGTGGTTTATGTTTGATTGTGGTTTTAATATTGTAATCCTCATCTGAATCTTCTTCCATTTTTATGTTTCCATCAGAAAACATTTCGATCTCTGCATCCAGTTTGGGTCTCCTACTTCTGCTGGTCATGGCTTCTTCCCGAATGTCATCTACAGGGGTATCATTAGGAATGTGTTGAGTTTGCTTCTTTATTTTGCTGGTCCTTGTTACCCTAATTGCAAACATTTCTTCTTTGACAGGAGTTTCATCAACTGTGATACTATGTTTTTGTTTAACTACCATTTTCCCTTTGCCCCTTTTCTATTTGCTTGGTTGTGGATCATGATTTAAGGACTGGATCAACCAATTCTAGGGTTTTTGTACTTCACTCAAAGCAGAAATGAAGAAATTCTTAATTAGAACTTGATGAAACAGGCTACCTTTAGCAGTGGTAGGGTGTGACTATACCCTTTTTGACATCTTCGATAGGATTTTGAGTAGAAAGTATGGTAGATTTAAGGGATAGCCTCCATTGATATGCATTAACAACCTAATATAGTAGATGTAAACCAGTGAGAATCTACCTTTGCAGGTGATATACCTATGAATTATGATCAAAGAGGTATGCCACTCTTGTCTAATCTAGCTGTGAGGGACCCCTTTCTTCCAGTCTGGGTTCTGCCTATATGGTAGAAAACTTTGGTTCACAAACTCCATGACTACGTGCTCCTTTTTCCACCATCGTTCTCCCCCAATCACCAATCTACAAGCTTTGGAAATGGATTGTTATGTCACTAAAATCAAAAATTTACTGATCACCACTTCGAAGCCATCAAAGTTCTATGCAAACATCATGGATACATGTTCGTCATGCCCCTGGAAGGTGGTAAACAACTCAAATCAGTCAACGTCTTTGAACCTTTGTGCCATATGTGGATACAGTTCAAGTAGCTCGATACCCTTAGGTTCCAACCTGGCAATTTTCCCACCTTTCTTCAACCCCATGTCGATGACACAATGTTGTAACTCGACGCTATTGGAAATCAGGAATTTAAAACCTGCAACTATTACTACACAACGATTTCCTTAAATGGACATCTGCGCACATAATCCAACGAAATTATAATAACAAATGACAGTGTTATATAATGATGTTGGAAATTGAATTGATTTAATACAGGTCCTTTCAGGTACAGAGTGATCTCATTCATGCAACGGTTCAAACTGCAGAATCGATTCAAGCGATATCATGGAGTACATGCAGGTCTTTTGTCCACAATTTATGTGATCATGACAAGATCTGGATGGATGGCGCATGTCACAGCATGATTACTTTAGCACTGCAGGAATAACGTTATTCCAGTAGCACTATTGATGATTTGGCTGTAATTTGAATTTTCAGGATTCAAATAAGCAAATGATGTGACAAATCTCGTTAAACCATGTCTTAAACCTTCAAACTTAAGAAAATTATTCAAAAATGCTAAAATGCAAAGTAAAACAAACTCAAACCAAATATTAAAGACTAAAGAAATCAAGCAATGAGGTATAAAAGGGGAGGGCTTAGGATTAGGGATTCTCACTAAATCAGGAACAAAATTAGAGACTAATAGGCCCAAATCAGGGAAAACCTTTACTGCTTGTTGGTGAAATATGTCATACTACTCTACTCGATCTTGCCACTTCCGCACCAAAATGGAAGCTCCTACAACAAACTCTTTGGCTACTGCAACATTCAATTCTTCTGGATTAGTGGCGATAATATTCAATGACTTGATGTTCGCAACTGAATCCAGCTGGTGGATTTTAACATATTCATGAATCATATTGCACTGTAGGGTGGAAGTCCCCGACTTATTCTTAACGAATTGCACTACTTCATACATTTTGATCTAATTTTTCATCGGTCTCATGAAGCTCATAAAACTTGTCTTGCTACGCAATGGGGTCAGTGATCATCTGAGCTTTTTCATCTACTTGATATGCACCTGAAGTTCTTCTGTGGACTTGTTTCTTTGATCTAGCAGGTCGACCCAATCGTTGACCACTGAAAACAAATTTTGGCACTCATCGGCTCAGGAATGGAGGGATGAGTGAACTATATACCCCTAACAAACTACCCGAGTGATATTTACTCCTAGAGGTGAATAGCCTCAATATGTTGCTAGAGACTCTGTTCTTTCTGTGAGCTGCACCCATGCTCCTGCTACAAGTGCAACCCATTTTGATGGCACAACTGGGGTGATGTCCTCTGAAAACATTTGCGCCAACTATATAAATGTGGGCCACACCTGAGAATATTTCAATGATATGGTCTCGATAGTAGACTCGGCCTATGTGCGCAGTTGATGTTCTTAGTCTTTGTCCTCCACAACGACAACTAGCTCCTGGCACAATTGTTGCATTTGTTGGGTGAGCTCATCATTAGCTTTCTCTATTGTGATGATCCTTTGCTCAAGTTGATAAGTTGATTCATGTAACACCCTGTTTCCCCCAATTTGTAATTAATCATAAAATAGGAATTTCCATGCTAATGCATGAGGAAAATGTAAATGTATTATTATTTGAGTTGCCAATAATTGACTATGGGGGTGAAGCCTTGAAAGTACTGGCCATGATATCACTAGAGGAAGAATGTGAAAACTATAAGAGAGGGTTCATTATGACAAATAACCCCAAATTTCCCTTGATGAGGATGACAATCTCCTTCGGATCCCAAGGAGAGAAATCAGTTAATGAAGAAAGGACTGGTGGTTGAATTATCAGCCACCCCCATGAATGGAAACATGGGCTGTCAGCCCAAAGTACCATAGGGACATGCATACCTGAGCTTCCTTCTGACAGAAGGAATAGGATAGGTTGGAAAACCTTCCAAGGTAAGAGTGATACACATGGGAGAGGAGACACTAGACAAAAAGAGCGCAAGCTTGCAAGGGATGCACAGAGATCTCCAGTGAGTCTCGAACCGAAGGCTGCGAGCTTGATGTCGAGGACCATCTGAGAAACCTCACTGAGGCCATAACTGAGAGAGAAATCTCTGAGTTACAGAGAACATGACCCAAACAGAAGAGAAAACAGAGGAAGAACCCTTGAGAAGTGTGATAATTCCCTGGTGATATCATGGCTTGGCACGGGGGTGGCCAGAGTGTTAAGAATGAGTGCCTCTGTGCCTATGGTCAGGTGGAAGGACAAACAACCACAATCAGTTGGTTGGCAGAAACCTGTAATAGATAAGCGATTTCCTACCTTGTGTAATTTAGCTGTAACTGTGTATGAATTGGTTATACTGTGTATGTTTCAGGAATTGTACATATTTCTTAATGGATATACTGTATCCCCCTTATTCCTGCTTGATTGTATAACTAGGCCAGTAAGAAATTATATTGTTAGGAGATGATTTTATACTCATAAATGCTTATGTCCTATGGAGGCATAAACCAGAGTCACGAACTGTGTGTTCATCGACCCCAGACACAGTTTCATGTACTCATTCCAACCCTCCTAATTGTTTAGAGTCCCTTGGAGGATGAAGTTTGTTAAGCTCAGGAGAGGTAGTGCAGATCGACATAGGCTCTCTACGAGGTAAACCGAACCTAGAAATCCCTAAGTCCTAGACAAGCTTAGGAAGGATCGCACCGTTGTGTGCAAGAACCCTACATGGAGTGCAGAGGTCGAGAAACCCATTGGAGGTTTCAGAACATATGAAAGCTCGGGAGTGATAGAGATCATGATCAAAATAAGATCTGAACTGTTGGTTCAATTTGAGGAAATAGAGGTGAGGATTTCCCCAAAGTCCTGAAAGGAGAATCGTCGATTTGTAGGGGAAAATATGGACTGTTAAAGCCTACATCCGGACAGTCGAAGAAGAGTGTGCAGGAGAATAGATCTGAACCATCAGATCGAGCACAGGGGACCGATAGTTGTCAGATCCAGAAAGGGCACACGAGGTTTAACCTGGTGCATGCAGTGGAGTGAAGAATCTCCCAAATTCCCAAAAAGGAGAAAGCCAGGATTTGATCACGACCGTTGATCATCCCAAAAAGATCACAACTGTTGATCGTGGCTAAAGGTCACAGCCATCCATCGAAGGGACACATGACTGTCGATCGGCGTTTCGGCACCCAGGAAACCAAAGGGAAAGACCCCCTGTTTTCGCAAGTCACGAAATCCCGGTATACGAAACCCCGAATTGGTTTTGCATGAATAATTTTCGGCGTTTCGACACCCGAGAAACCAAAGGGAAAGACCCCTCATTTTCGCAAGTCATGAAATCTCGGTATACAAAACCCCAAATCGGTTTAGCGTGAATAATTTTTGGTGTTTCAGCACCCAGGAAACCAAAGGGCAACAACCCTCATTTTCGCAAGTCACGAAATCCCGGTATACGAAACCCCGAATCGGTCTAGCATGAATAAGTTTCAGCGTTTCGGCACACGGGAAACCAAAGGGAAAGACCCCTCATTTTCACAAGTCACAAAATCTCGGTATATGAAACCCCAAATCGGTTGAGCATGAATAAGTTTCGGCATTTCGACACCCGAGAAACCAAAGGGCAAGACCCCTCATTTTCGCAAGTCGCGAAATCCCGGTATACGAAACCCCGACGCGCTCTGTGGATGAGCCCTAGGTGATAGGACAGGGTCATGTGGTAGAAAGGAAGAGTCATGAAAGGATTTGGACTGTCCATTTGTAGAGGACGCGTGGCGAAGATCTAAAGCCATCAGGGTTCTGGACATCGGAGAAATAGGAGTGAAGAGCCTGCCAGAATCCCAAAAGGTAGAATGTCGAGATTTAATCTGGGTCGTTGACTAAGTCAACGATCTGGACCATAGATTCGGATGATACCGAGCTTTCAGGGATTGAAGGAACAAGGGTTCCTTGCAACAAAAATCTCGAAAGATGAGTTCCAGTAGCACAATTTGGCATTAGTGCATGTTCACGGAGGTGGTCGCATGGAGTAGGAAAAAAGGGGAGCCAAGGAGCTCGTTAACCCCATTTTGGGTTTCAGCATTTCAAGGGACAGGGAGTCGGGGAGAGCTCGCATACAGAAATCCCAAAACGTGAAAACCAGAAGCGCCTTTTTGGTAAGGCCTGTGGTCCTAGCCAACAATCACATGGAGGAGGATAAGGGAAGGGATGGTCTGTGCTAGGCCCCGTAGAAATTCAGGGATTCTATCCCTCGAAGAAAAGACAAAAAAAAATTTAGTTGTCGTAGTGGGTGTGTGACAAATTGGTATCAGAGCATGGTTACAGCACTTGGCCTACTTGGGCTCATGTACGAGTTGTGTAAGGAGATATTGTTATCTTCATTTTCTCTTTAAGGAGAAGGACTGCAGAATGAAACTATAATTTGGGAATTTCCACGGAATTCCAGCAAAGGAATTATATTGTTCCTTCGTCAAAATGATAACTATTCTTATAGGAGTAGGGATGCACTGATCAATATTACTGATAAGAACTTAGTGTGAATAATAGATGTGAAACAAATTGTGCTATGAAGCTGCACGAGTCAGAAAAAGGACATGAACTGAGTTGTCTTTTTATAGTGTGACGATGGCTACCTACTAAAGCAGGTAGAGTCTCTTGCAATTGAGAGGGATGGTTAGGTAATAATTAAGATCCAAATGAAGAAATCCTTCATGATTTAGGAAATCTGGTAAGGACTGGTAGGATCCTTAGAAAGTTATAATTACTGCATTATTAAAAGACTAAACCCTGAACATATAACTCCTCACGATTGAGAGGACTGATGAAAATATGTAGGGTTAGATTACCTGACCTATAATGGTTAGAATCGAAAACAAGGATAATCTATTTAAGAAAGATTAAGAGGAGTCCTTTGGGACTGTTGCTAATTCCCAAGAGTGACCCTTGTTGGTTGTTCCCATAAAGGGAGGGTA
>JASDQU010242196.1:39227-50878 GCA_032191745.1 Picea mariana
TCCATTGATGTTCTTATAGCTTCGATATATGTTTCTTTGATGTTAAGTAGCTTTGATCTGTTCTTTTGTTCTTCAATCAACTGTGCGATCCTTCTGGTCATGAATTCTTTCAAGTCCTGCTTCTGTTGTTCCAAAACTTCTTCTTCTTTCTTTTGTCTAGCCTGATCTCTATCAATCCAAGGTTTTCCCAGTAACATGGTAAACGGGGCGCTGTCCTTAATAAATTTAATAACCTCAAAATCTTCTTCTATCGAAGCTCCATTAGCACTCATAGATATCTGAGCAAGCTTCCACATAGGTTCACCAGTTTTCCTCTGAATAACCCTATTTCTCCTAGTGATGGAATCATAGAAGGATTCCTTGTAGCTTACCAAGTTCCCTCTGTCATGATATTCACCTGTGTTTCCTCATCCATAACATAGTCAATGTCAAAGTCTCTCATTCTTGCTTCAATGCATTCTTTATCTTTGAAGATCTCTGATAAGCTGACATGTCGGTGATCGTTCAGGGTTTCTTGCATCTGTAGTAATACTTTCTCTGATTCTTTATGAGATTTTACCATAGTATTTGGATCTGCCTTAGGGTTTTCTTGGTTCAGATTCATTCTTTCAAGATTATCAATCATTCTAGGGCAATCCAACACTTCATGGTCCATAGCTTTGCAACAAAGACAACTAAATCTTCTACCAGGGCATTCCTTAGCAAGATGTCCCAGTTTTCTGCAACTATAACAGAGAGTTAACCCTCTCTTTCTTTTAAACGATCCCCAACTTCTTCTGTACTGCGCACTAGGATCATGGTAGCTAACCTGCAAAAAATTATTTCTAGGATCCTGCATCCAGTTGTTAGTCCAAACATTATTTCTATGCATAGGTATAACATATCTATCACTATTCTTATCATATCTATTCATATCAAACCTTCTTTCATCTATCAATGCCATAGTTTTCAAGCTAGGACAAAATCTATCAAACATACATAGATCTATTCTTTAGAAACAAAAATTTCCACTTATCTCACTTTTACAGATCACAAAGCTTCAGATCTAAGACTTTTCTACTATCCTTACCTTTATTAGAGCAGAAATCTTACAGATCTTACCTCTTTTCTTCAAAAATTTCCACTTTTACCTTCCTTGGAGCACAAAGCATTCAGATCTTACTTCTTTTCTTCATATCCAACCTTCCTCTTGGCACAAAGCTTCAAGGACCGGGTGAAATGTTGCGCGCTAGGGCAACAGATCCACACACAGAGCTTTCACAGTTTTCAGATTGAATCTTTTGCACAAATCTTCTTCTTTCTCAGTTCCCAGCAATCACAGCTTTAGGTCTCGACAACGGAACCATTTGTTGGCATAGGGGCAGACCTAGGGTTCAATGCTACAACAATGCACCAACAAAACCCTAACTACCGACCCTTTCGGCAACACCTGCGAAGCAGATGAAGTCTCACTCGAGGTAGAGGTAGGGGTGGTTGCTAGACTCAGGTGTCTGCAACCTTAGCTGGTACACAAATATGTGATTAGACTATCCAATAAAGCACTTAGCATCAACAGTTCCTTAATATACAATCAATATCTACTTCGTTGATAACACAGATCTTCACAACATTCACAGTGATCCAACATATTCAAGCACTTAGCATGGATAAAACAGATCAGATCTGGTAGATCGAGCACTAAGCATGTTCATATATATATCATATCTAACATTCTTCACATCATTAGCACTAAGCATCATCAGATCTACCTAATCATCTCAAAGCACTTAGCAAAAGAAAGCATAAACTCATCAAAGCAATGCACAAAGAAAGATGACATAGTGTTTACATGGTTCACCCCCACCCTGGGTTTATGTCCACCAACTCTTCTTCTTTATTATCTTCGCAATAGGTTACATGCACAAAGCCACCAAAATCCTTACTTCGCCTAGGATAGGAGATCTGCACAGCTCGCTAGATCCTCCTTCCCCGAGTAGATCCAAGCACAGAGTCTTCCACAACTTCTTACAAGGACTTGCACTCAACTTTGCAAGTCTCATACAGGCACAAAGCACTTACAATTCACTCTAGCACTAAGCCTACATCACATAGATGCACACTCCATCACCACCTTTCTAGCTAGCCTAGGCATCTATTTATACATTACAAAAGTGGGCCTAAGCGTGGGTAAACCCACGGGCCAACATCCCTTTCCCGTTACATATTCCCAAAAACCCAAAATGGACCAAAAGTGGGCCAAGATCCCATGATCGCTACTTCATTGTGCGCTCCTCCTTCAACAGGCTGTCGAAGTCTCAAAATAGTTCAACATGACCAAGATTATCCCAAAACTTGATCAAGGGCCAACAATCTTGAATTCAAGACCAAAAGAATACTACACTAATTACTCTATTAATCACACCATTGATTGATCCGTCGTTCCAAATTTTGAACTCTATGTACTTTCATTATAATTAGTGGACAATCTCCTCCTTGCATTTTGTATTACAGTGCAAGTGTTCATTACTATCAAATATGTGCATAAATCATTTAGGCATTATATTATTATATCATAAAGTATCAAATTATATGCCATTAATTCCGTAAAATTTCACTGGAGGGGACTCTTTGTTTTTTCTTAGTAGTTGTTGCTAATTAGGAGCCAAGGATTTGCAGAAAACATACTTTCCACCAAGTGAGTTCTTGTTTTCTAAGAAGAAGACAACAAAAAATAACATGGAAATTTGAGAATGTTAAAAGTAAAATTCTATCAATAATTGGAATCTTATCAACTACATTAAATTCATCTATCCAAGAAAACACCAAATTTGTGGAAGCTCAAGCCAATCCCTCTTTGTGTGGGTGGATGGAAATTGTGTTCGTAAGCTATGGTGGGTTAGAAATTCCAAGTTAAGGCTCCGTTTATTTTTTGAAATCTTCCCCCTTTGATATCAGTGGGACTTTGTTTTTTCCAAAAAAGTGCGTTGAAGAGAACCCCCATTGAACAATTAGGTTATCTTGAATGTTATACATTTATAGATGGATTTTTTTCTCTCTAAGGATGTAGATTCCTTTAACATGCATTTTTTGTTTAACATATGATAACATGTCATAATTTAATATTTATTATATTGGATTGCTTTTTCTTGCTAAATCTTGAAAATTTCCTATCGAAAACCTGCATGATTTGTAAATAATTGTATTGGAAGTACATTTGTTTGGGTTATAGATAAATTTCATTCCCATGCAGGTGACATAAACAGATATTTCTTTTCTTTTCTCCCCCTAGCACATGTATTTGATCAGGTTATTGAGGAACATTGCATTTTTAAAAGTGCATCAATAGGATTCTAGCATGGGGTATGTTTTACCTGACTAGTCTTCTTGTATTCACGTAGATCTCTTATAATCGTAAGTTGATAAAACCCTTTACTATTATTTTGATCTTGAATTTGTTCTTTATTTTCTTTGGCTCATTTATGCCTTTTCCAAATGAAGAAGAATTGATCCAACAGGAAACCCAAGAAAACAACATTGCAAATTATAGAAAAAATGCGTAATTATTTCATACACTCACTGAAAACTGAATGAAAAGAAGGAAACATAGTCATTTATTGAACCTTGAGAGTCCACATTTGAACAAATTTCTGGCATTGTTTCTTAAGATTAGGGAACCCCTATAACCATGCAATCTCTGGTAAAGAAAAATACCACCTGGCAAATTTTGGTATGTTGTTATTAATCCACATCAATGCCCACCTATCATGTAACAAGAAGCTAATTAAACACCATTTGAAGGGCCTAGAATCCCATAAAGTGATCCCAACTACTTAATCTAGAAGCTTCTAATATTGTGAACATAAGCAAGCTCACAAAACATAGCAAAGGGAAATGCTACTCATATACACTAATAAAAGCATGTTTACCATAACTTTGCAACAGGTTGTTTAAGATTTTTTGAAAATGATAGGAAATAACAAATATGAGCTCACTGAAGACTTTGTCCTGACACCACAAGCAATCAATGAAGACTTTGTCCTGACACCACAAGCAATCAGTGAGGAAGTATGAGAAAGAATGAAACATAAAGGAGGAGGTTTCCACTCCACATTATCTGTACCAGAGAACATCCAAATGCAGTGGTGTTTTTACATAATATATACCCAAAAATGGATGGCACAAAAGAAATCTGTAAAAAGAATTATATTCGGTATTCAAACCACATATGGCTTCCCAAATATATTATTCTTGAACTTCATTGATTTTGGATTGATATTTCCACCCATATCTTCTTCAGAAAGATCAAAAATATGTTAAAACGAACAATACTTGACAATAATGCATTGGTACTAAACAAGCAAAACATAGACTATTATATTAGAATAATTGTATCATGTGCAATATTCATCTTATTAAACTATCCACACACATAGGAGGCACATTCTTAGTCATACATGCAGTACGTAAACATTTTAAATAAATCAAAAGTTTGTAGTGCTTTTAAACTGAAGTTGTAAAAGCCCATGAAGTTGTAAAAGCTCATTTGAGTGGGCTTGACAATTAAGAACACGTGTTCCTTCCTTGGAGGCTATAGGATCAAATCCAGAGAGATAGGGTATGTACATTTATGTAAACTGAAGCAGTAAAATTGCTAGGCCATGACCTTAAAAATAAATTATTATTTAACCATTCAAATACCTCTTCTAAACATAACTATATTTACATTGTTAAATCTTATACTACCTTTTGATTTTAATAATGTAACACTTAGAAAACTATCAATCTAGAGAAAAAATGCAAACAAAATCCTACATAGGCTCAATCTGTTGACTACTAGACAATCTGTTTAAACTGATAGCCAATTTATGGCAAGCTTTATGTATGAACCTTGTTTGAATGTGCTCCTCCCCATGCTTGAGAAGGGTGGATCTTGTTGGGCTCATGCCTGCATTGTGAGCACCTCTATAGCCCCTGATGTTTCTTCTACCTTTGTTCTAACCCTCGATTTGGACCACTTTTGTGGTATATAGTGAAGATCCTAATGCATAATCAATTTGTTGAGATGGCTAAGCCTGTATTGCATTAGAGTGGATAGTTATCATGTTGTGCATTCTACTTTTCTATATCACAAAAGAGAAATTTTGCACCAAATATAACAATAATAATATCTTATAAATGACAAAAGTTATAAACACACAATATGGTAAGCTACATGAATCACTGGACCTATGCCTAAAATCTATAAACAAAGAATATTCCTAACTAAACCTATATGTAGGGTGGGAGGGGATGGATTATGGTTTTCTTTATGGATAGCACCAATTTTGGCAGTCAAATCTGATTCAAGGTTGTCATGAGTGGATGCAGTCAATTTCAAGTAGTCAAATCTGATTAAGGTTGTCATGAGTAGATGCAGTCCCAGTCAATTTTATTGATATGTTATATTAAAATTTTGAAGAGTTAACAATTTTCCAATTTCAGGATTGGCAGAGTTGTAGCATTTCCATCAGATTGTATCATGTATGGGGATATGGGATTGGTATTTAATCAACTATATCTTCAAATATGTGCCGATAAATAGCAAGAAACTCCTAGATACAAGTAGCGCAAAATTGGAATTAGTTGAGGTTTCATCTCCAAATTTTCAAGCCAATCAATAAATGAAAACACAGATATAATGAATGGCATGGATTGTTGCTTTGCATAGAATGGCATGGATTTTGCTTTCAATAGAAAGGAGAGTACTCTTTCCGTGATCTGGAAAATATACGTTTTTTGGAAGATGTTTATGACAAGAAGATGTATCTACTATGGATAGTAAATGTAGCCCTGAATGACCAACCAAGAAGGAGGTCGTTGGAAGGACATTTAAGAAAAAGTAGTAACATGTGATGCATGAGCATGCTTTTACTTTAGACCTGATTTTAGGTACATGCTTTTACTACAACGATTTTACTTAATGACACATATTATGTAATGACAGTACATATTTAATGACAAAATGGGTGTAGAATTTAACTTTACGCAATTAAAAGACATTTAATAGTAAAATTTAAAAGATTATATATGTTAGGATATATATTGTGAGAATCCAAGACACTTTAGATTTATAATGATATCCCATCAAATACATTATTTAAACTTCTGCTTTGTGTACATCAGGTTTGTTCACTCTTCCCATTGTATGGCCCTGAAGCATTTAATATGGACATGAACAATGCAACACACTTTACTAAAGAGAGTAGTAATTTAATATATGTCTTTTATCAGTTTTGTTTGGAGTAGTAATTTAATATATGTCTTTTATCAGTTTTGTTTTCATCAGTTTTGTTTTCATCTTCAGAGAAAATTGCTACTTTAGTCACTGTGTGAAAAAGTTTCCATTTCTTTCTAATACAAGACATGATTAAAAATATATATACAAATAAAAAAAATCTCTACAAAAACTAGCAACTGCAACACACTGGAATACTTACAGCTGTTATAGACAGTTGTTTGAATTTCCATATTGAAAAAGGAATTTCTACATGCAAATCGTTGTAAGAGACATCTCTTCAGGAACAGTTAAGACGAAATCAAGTCAAAGGTTTTTTATCAAATAACAACTTCACAGGTACATAACAACTTCGTTTGGCATCCTATATATCATCAAAAGACTGCCCTGTTTCGAGCATAATACTTGCTATTTATCTACAAAATCAGTAACATATTCATCTTGAACCAGACTTAGTGTTGGGATACGGTGAGGTTTTCTTTATCGAACTTGCAGTTGACTAAGAATTTTTGTTTGTACAGAGAGACTTTATTGGTAGAGTAGACATATTTTTGATGAGTTTTCCAATGGGTTTTTCAGTGAGATTTCATGTGCCATTTTATTTGGGCATGGCCTGCTTTAACCACCTTGCTCTTGCAAGACAAGAGAGAAGAACTCCCAAGAATTTCAAAGCAGAGCAATCTCCAATCTCATCCACATAGACCATTTCCTTTAAGGTCATTGCATATACAAGATAATCAATCGATTGTGACCAACATATATTTTATAGAGACCTACTAGGCCCATTAAGTATATGGCTTGCACACGAAATGTTAAGATTTATAGACCATACAACGAACCTCTCTAAGACAGAAACCCCTTTGACTAGTTTAAAGAAAATTTTTGGGCAAGTTCATTACAACTTTATTACCAAAATTTAGCTTCAACTCAATCAAGGACAATCAAGTATGTGGATGACCCTGTACACAACTTTCCCATAATGTGGGTTCTTGGGTGACTCACAAATCCATAATATGGAAACCGTTGGGCAAGATCTCCATGGTTTCAAGAACCATTGCAGTGAGACAGTGAAGACAAGCCCAACTAGTTGTAGAGATATCCCAGAGTAATCTAATCTGTTATGCACCGAAATGATGGTATGGAAATATCAGTGGACATAACAAGTATGGTGGTCACTGGTCAATGAATGGTGTGATAGAGCCTTCTATTCTTGTAACAAATTTTTATTCAGTGGTAAAAATCCAGGGAAACAAAAAGCTAGAGTCACTCATCTATTTATCTAGAATTTTGATCAAATTTTTTATTTAGTTTTATTCATAATTTGACATTGCCACTCCATGAATAAGCTTTGGATCACGATAGAGATCTGCTCATGCCTGATATTTTTTCCTAATTCTCACCAAATTTGTTAGAGGAAAGTAGATTAATTTATTACAAAATTAACTTACTACTCGGTGTAAGGCAAGGCCAAGAAAGTTAATCAATGAAACCTGACATGATCAGCCTACCACTACCCCTCACACCCCTTCCTCAAATGGATGGTGTCATCCTGGTGGGTCCAATCAAAAGTATGAATGGCATCTTAACCTATATTAACTTCATGTTTGAATAACCTATCCATCCAATTGTATCATAATGGATTTTGACATAACAATTACTTTGTTGTATTTGTTGTATAAATCCAATTATATGAACACGTATACACGGCCAAATATCTCATCGTGAACCCACCGGGAACCCATCTCATCTTGAACCCATATAACCATGAACGAAAAAAAACAAAAATCCCAGGAGCCATTGCACACTACAACGCCAAAAAAAAATAGCATGAACCAGAGTGTTGAGAAGGGCTACCTAAAGGAGCTCCAAGTCCACTAAAAAATCAAAACAAAATCCCATAAGAATTGAGTAGCAGAGACAATGGCCTCAAATCTATCTAAAACTTTTCACAAGACAAAAAAAACATTGGAAAACCACGAAAACCAACCAAAAAAACCAAGAACTTTGACAAAAGTTTATTAAATCAAAACCATAATAAAACAAAGTCATTTAGGCCTTTTAAAGGGACAACCATGGTGGACTAGAGTGAAATCTTCATATCTGAGGCAAACAAAGGCTCTTTTCAACAAAATGAAAGGTAAATTTTACTAAAAGAACAAGCTTATTTATTTGAGTTTGGACTCTGTTGATTTTGAAGTCAAGTATAACTTTGAAATAGGGCCCAAAGGCCTTTTGCATTACAATTCAGGTCCTGGAGGAAGGCTTGACACCCTCCTTTCCTTGTTTTTTTGAAGTTGAGAAAAACTTCAAAAATACCCGACAGACATATATCTTGTTTGTCACTTCTTTGAAGTGTATCTTTTAAAGTCAGTCTTTCCTGATTGTCTTTCCCTTTGAATTCAATTTTGACGAATGCGGATGGTCTTTCCCTTTGAATTGAGCACAACTTTGAAATGTCGTCGATGACCAATTTTGATGAAGGACCAATGGTCTCTCTCCTTCAAATTACGCACAACTTCTAAATGTAGGTAATGGCTAATTTTGAAGAAAGCTCGATGGTATTTTCCTTCAAATTGAGCACGACTTTGAAATGTGGTTGATTGCCAATTTTGAAGAAATCTTGATATGTTTTCCTCTGAAAATCAGGTAGGACATTCGAAAGCCATTGATGGTTGATCCTTCAAATGGACTTGATGGCTTATGATTCAAATGGGTTTGATGGGCCAATATTTTAATAGAGCTAATAGATTGAAGCAAGCATGTGTGTGTTGATGAAGGAACACATGCAACTGAAAATGGGGTTGTGTGTGGTCTTTGACTGACATAATGAGTTTGGAATTTGATGAGAATGATTCAAGGTATCCAAAATAGGTTGAGTCAAATAAAATCACAAAAAAATACTCCATATCCTCAATGTGATGATCAAGGGGGTTGCATATGTGACAAATTCCCTAAGTTGTGTTTATTTACTATGTTTGTATAATATGTGGTAACTCTCCATTGTGACTGATTTATCATTTTTTCATAATATGTGTTGAATAACAGTCAATTGATTGTGAGAAAATGTTGTACCCTTTTCACCTAGGTTCAAATCCCACTTTGTGACATGTTTTCTTATAATGAGATGATTGTGGATGAGTTATATATGATCTATTCAAGAATTGTTAACATGTGCCTCGAAGAATCTAGAGTTTACCCTGGGTACCATCCTTAAAATGAGGGGAAGTGCCTCTGTAGAATATATCACCTGGAAAAAAAAAATTGTTGAATAACAAAACTCCATCATAGAATTATACTCATGAAAATATTGAATTGTGTAAAGTCATGGCTAATGATGTTTCTTCAAATTGAATTTCATTTATTATTATATGTTATATTTTGTTTATACTATAACAAATTAATCATATGAAAAATAATTAAAGGAACGAATTACAATTATTCTCATTGAACTAATTAATTTCATGCCTTGAAAAAACAAATATGTTTTGTAAGTCAAAACTTGAACATAGGATTATGGGCATGAAAATATTGACTTGTGTAAAGGCATGACTAATGATGTTTTTTCAAATCAAATTTCAATTATTGTCATATATCATATTTTGTTTAGGTCACTTGGAAAAAAACTTGCTTATTAGTAAAATTCTTACATAGAATTTTGCTCATAAATTTATTAACTTATATAAATCTATGACTAATTATGTTTTTTCAAATTAAATTTGGTTTATTATTATATGCAATATTTTGTTTATACTAATACATTATCATATGATAAATAATTTAAAGAACAAATATTTCATTTTTGTGTATTAAATTAATTAATTTTAATCAAGCAAATTTTTTTATTTAATTTTATATAAGATATCATTTTCTCAAAAAAACCTATAAAACTAAAATAAATAACACAATATTTTTTAACATTAATATTATAGTCAATTTATTATTATAGAGTTTGATGCAGAAATACTCAATAATGATTGAAATCTATTTCAATAATACAAAATTGATTAGATAAAAATATAATTTTAATATTTAAATAAAGTTAAAAATAAAATAAAATAATTAATTAATTTTATTATTCACTACACTGTTCTAAGTGTATTTTATGTAAGTTGTATGGAAAATCTGATGAATACCATGCAATATTCAATTTTCCTCTGAAAAATATATTACATAAATTCGGTATTGATAAACAAGAAAATAACAATGAGAGAGCTCAGTAAATAAAACATTTCATAAGTCATAAAAGTCCACGATTACATTCTGTAATTTGAATTCGTAGATGGGCGGATACCCACTTTGTACATAATGTCGGACAGACTCCTTCCACCCACGAACCTCCACTTTATTGTTACCGTCATAAGATTTCAATGAACCTGAACGGTACCTTGCTACGCAATCAACGAATGTGCACATCTTCCTAAACTCCTCCCTATTACTACAATCCACCACAACAACAGCTACTTCACTGTTAGGGTAATTCACAGACACTATGCATTTAGTGAACTCCTCACTCAGAGAACACTTAATATCAATGGGGTCACAATGAAAGGTCTTGTGTGTTCCTACTTCTTCCACGTGTAACCAAGGCACCAAAGATGCATCTTCCATAGGAGCTTTTGCCAGTCCACCTATGAATGCGCATACATCACCTCTCACCACTCTTAATTCTATATCATTGCACGGCTTCAAATTTTCCACCCAATTACCCAATGAATACACCTGCCTCCTCTTTGAGTATGACAGTTTGTCACAGATAAAATGCATTGACGAGCAGAACACCCGATTGATGTTCCTATAAAGCCATGCCCTAAGTGTTGTGTTGAACTCCAATATTGCCGACGCAACGCTCAACGATGCCGGAATCAACCAAAACACTTTCTTGGTTTGGAGGAATAATCCTACCAAGTTTAAAAGCTTTAGTACTTTCTCCTCCGACAATGACAAATTCACTGGGAGAAGCCAATCATTGTCTGAAGCCATGATAGTGTGATTTTCAAGTAGGATACAATCCAGCGCTTCTGACAACGTCATGACACCGCCTGTGCCCACTAATTCCCAAAACTGTTTATAACCTTTCAAACACACAAATTCCCCTCTGTATAGAGTCATGCTCACCAGATTTTGCCAGATTGCGTGAGTGATATAGTACGACATTTTGCCGTTGATGAACAACTTGTTTCCGTCCTTTCTCTCTAGCCGGTAATCCTCACCCAAGTACGACAAATTGATAATGTCCTCATCACTTGGGACGCTTGACACGACGTACAAGTCCTCATGTAACGCTGGAACCTTGGTCAGTACAGCGGAATCCACTCTCTTGAATACCCGACCTTGGTAACGGTGCAGTAATGCGTAAGCTGGGGACAGGAAAGGGAAGGGTAGCAGCGAGAGCAACCAT